>CAJHNH020000562.1:47500-120000 GCA_905116865.2 Candidula unifasciata
ATCCATCCATCCAGCAATATTCTCTTTATCTCCCCCGTAAATGTACCTACGTCTGTACATGTTTTTTTAAATTTTCTCTCATATTTCCATTGAAACCTGACCTATGGTATTTCACTACCTATAAAATTTTAACAAAAACAGTAAATATGACATTTTACTAAAAACAGCATCCATAACATTTTTCTTGAAAACATGATCTATACATTTTTAATTGAAAACACTGTCTACCATGTTTCAACGCAAACAGCCAATACGCCTTCATCAGCGTTTGCGACGGATCAATGGAAGGATTCCTTTCAGTTTATCAAGAGAGTTACTTGCCCTTGGCCTCTGTTGTTGCTGAGATTTGCGCGTGATTTCACGGCGATACACCCGGCTTTGTGGCGATCAAGGGACCTAACTTGAAGCAGGGGCCGGTAATCTGAACAACACTAAGACTGTTTGAGTCAGGGATCTACGTCAAATTGTCTCCCGGAGTCAGGCCGCTGACTTAAGACTGTTTGAGTCAGGGATCGATGTCAAACTGTCTGCCAGAGTCAGGCCGCTGACTTAAGACGGCAGATCTTTGCGGCATCAGTGTACGGTACCAGGTTCATCAGTACCTAGCGTCTTCTCGAATTTCACAAGTTCTGTTGGGGACGTCGTTCTCACCGAGATCCTTCGTGCTGTCTTGATCTTTCACGAGATCTGACATGATATGGTTTTACCTTTGTATTGGTTGACCCCTGCATAGTGGCCAGAACCTTGGGGAAAAGGGGGCTGGGGGTTCCCTGGCCGCTTTAGCCACCCCCTCCCCTGTCCTCAATGTTTAAGGCGACTAAGTGGCCCATTTTTAAGTATGAGAGTTTCAAATAAAACCCTTAAAAGTGTGACAGAAATAACAAAAACATGCCATTGTCATGTCACCTGTCAATATGTTTGGACGGACGTCAAGAGTGTTGAATACGTGAAACAGTACTGACGAAAGCAGTGACGTCATAAAGATGGCCGCACACTTTTGACATGCACCAACGAGGTGCGCCGTTCTTTTTATCTTGTGTGTGTGATTGTGTGTGTGTGTGTGTGTGTGTGTGTGTGTGTGTGTGTGTGTTGATCAGTGAAAAACTTAAACCTGTAGAAATTCATGAGCGAACAAAAGTTCGGTTTGAGACCGCATGTCTGTCTTCCTCTCGACAGAGAGGTATCGTGACCAGAAGCCAGTAGATCCTGTTACTTGCATGTTTAACAAGTAAACCGTGTAAAAAAGACCGATGCTGTCAGTGTGTGGAGTAGTGACACCACCAAGTTTGTGTTTTATTATTTAAATAACTATTTCACCCCTTCCTCATCCGCCGGCAACACCTAAGTCCATTTAAGCGCCCCCCCCACCCCACCCAATCAATGTATTCTTTGTAACCACACTCGTGGAGTCTGTCCCTTCTTCCACTGTTGTTTCAAAACCACTGCAGTGTTAACTAATTTAGTACTGACCACCTTACCATGCGTTTGTTAGGGTTCCTTCACACGATAGCGATCATTAGTGGCTAGGCGGTTGAGCCGTTTGCCTCTCGCACTGAATGTAGCTAGGTCGTTTCACTTTCGGTTCACTATGTAGCTTTCACTGAAATGTCTAGGATCGTCGCTGGAGCCACTGAGTTCGTGCTTAATTCGACGCTCTTAGGAAGGCATTAGCGGTTCTGTAGAAAGAAAGCGAAGAGCGACATGGATTAGAAGAATCCGTATAATGATATTTTTTCTTTAAAATTAAACAATATTTAACTTATACATCTTTAAAGCTTACTCTTTGTGTTATTGTTTATATCTTCTTCTGATGTTCTATCTAGCTATAATATTTACTCGTTATATTATAACTGTTACTTCAACATCTGTTGTCCTATAATGGTGTTGTGTAAACAAAACGTCAAGGACACACAATGATACTTAGTTTTAGGCAGCCATTACAACTCACTGTAACACTTCCCGCCTAGGGGACAGTCCTAAAGACTCCAATTAATCTCACACGGACACAGTCCTGAAAACTCCTATTAATCTCACACGGTCACAGTCCTGAAAACTTCTATTACTCTCACACGGTCACAGTCCTGAAGAGTCTAATTAATGTCACACGGTCACAGACCTGAAAACTCCATTTAATCTCACACGGACACAGTCCTAAAGACTCCAATTAATCTCACACGGACACAGTCCTGAAAACTCCAATTAATCTCACACGGACACAGTCCTAAAGACTCCAATTAATCTCACACGGACACAGTCCTAAAGACTCCAATTAATCTCACACGGACACAGTCCTAAAGACTCCAATTAATCTCACACGGACACAGTCCTAAAGACTCCAATTAATCTCACACGGACACAGTCCTAAAGACTCCAATTAATCTCACACGGACACAGTCCTAAAGACTCCAATTAATCTCACACGGACACAGTCCTAAAGACTCCAATTAATCTCACACGGACACAGTCCTAAAGACTCCAATTAATCTCACACGGACACAGTCCTAAAGACTCCAATTAATCTCACACGGACACAGTCCTAAAGACTCCAATTAATCTCACACGGACACAGTCCTAAAGACTCCAATTAATCTCACACGGACACAGTCCTAAAGACTCCAATTAATCTCACACGGACACAGTCCCAAAAACTCCAATTAATCTCAGACGGACACAGTCCCGAAGAGTCTCATTAATCTCCTCACTTTGACAAAGAAACAAACCATCTAGATATTTATATTGTCTAGTGTACGCGGCTGACTCCCCAGCCATATTTTAGCACGACCAGCTCCATGGCTCGAACCCCAAACTCCTGCGTTAGCAGGCGAGGACACTAACAACATTCCAGTGCATGGCAGAAGACTCGTAGACAAACCATCAACCTTTCACGAACTAGTATCATGGCTAAAGACGAATCTCTGACTTTAACACAATTGCGTTTCCTCAGATTAAAGCCTGGTAAAGCACGTCTTTGTTATCGTCTTGTTTTTTCTTTGCGTTTGGTTTCGTATGCTCAGATGAGACCATCATGTGGGTTGCCACCGTGAACTCGCCTTTCAGCTGCAGGTCCTTCATGGTTCCTCATAGCTTGCTCTGCACACTTTCGCCCCCCCCCCCCTGCCCCCAAGTTGTAGATAGAGTGGGCAGGTCTGCAGTATATGCTCAGGCGTTTGGGGTCCTGTCAGACAGGCATACATTAGGAACTGTACAGTCTTTATTAAATGCATATGGTGGTTGAGCCTGCAGTGTCCTGTTCGTAGACGGACGATTGTTGTATGTTGTTTTCTGGTTATTCAGCTGACGGGGTCTTGCGAATGTTTACTGTTGGTGTGTTTTCTCCACAATTCTTTGTATTTTCCCGTGATTAGTGTTTTGATGTCATCTTCGAGATCAAGATAACAGATATAATAATTAACTTCTCATGAAAACAGTCAGCAGAAGTGTCACAGAGTTGTTACGGCATCGCTAGACTGAGCACACACGTGAACGCCAACAGTGCAATGACGTCAGTTGTGATAACACCTTGATAACAGCAAACGGACGATGTATTAAATAAAGTACTTACAAAGCAAAGGCAGCATTTAAAAAAAATTGAGATTACTGTATACAATTTTTTTAGAGAAAAAAGGGGAGCGGGTGGGGGAGAAAGATAGTTCTCAAAAGCTGTACAGATCCTATCCAGATATACGGAAGTTCATCATTTACAGTTTGACGAACAGTCAAATGTGTTTTGGAAGTCGTGTAAATATGTTTTCATCAGCGATTGGTGAGAACACATTGAACAGATAAAAAGAGCAATGCTGATGTCTTGAAAGAAACGGACTCACCAAGAGCTGAGTACTCTCATGCGAAGGAGACAGTATACCTTCTTTTGTCACCTGAGAAGAACACAGTCTACCTTCTTTGCACACCTCCTGTGAAGAAGACAATCTACCTTCTTTGGTCACCTCCTGAGAAGGAGACAGTCTACCTTCTTTGGTCAACTCCTGAGAAGCAGACAGTCTACCTTCTTTGGTCAACTACTCAGAAGGAGACAGTCTACCTTATTTGGTCAACTCCTGAGAAGGAGACAGTCAACCTTCTTTGGTCACCTACTGTGAAGAAGACAGTCTACCTTTTTTGGTCACCTCCTGAGAAGGAGACAGTCTACCTTCTTTGGTTACCTCCAGTGAAGAAGTCAGTCTACTTTCTTTGGTCACCTCCTGAGAAGGAGACAGTCTACCTTCTTTGGTTACCTCCTGAGAAAGAGACAGTCTACCTTCTTTTGTCACCTCCCGAGAAGGAGACAGTCTACCTTCTTTGGTCAACTCCTGAGAAGGAGACAGTCTACCTTCTTTGGTCACCTTCTGAGAAGGAGACAGTCTACCTTCTTTGGTCACCTCCTGAAAAAGAGAAAGTCTACCTTCTTTGGTCACCTCCTGAGAAGGAAAAAACTGGAGCGCACTATGAACAGTTGGTAAGGGGGTGGGGGGGGGGGGGGTAGCGACCGAGCAAGAGGATGCCGGACATTTTGACAACATGGCATGGAGGATCATCAGTATCAGAACTGGTTGCAACTACACGAGACAGAAGGTTGTGAAAAGATACGAATACCAACCCCCATGGTATTGACTGGATCTCATGTCATCATTTCTAAATTAATAATTACATTAAAGGTGTGAGAGCAAAAGCTGGAAAAAAAATAAAAAAATAAACCCCTCTAACAGAGACATTTTTTTTAATTACCTTATTTCATTAGCGTGATTTGATCAATATTTATTTGCTTGTATCATTATATTGAGGCCAATATTGACAACATTTTCATAGGAAATATTCTGTTCCCTTACAATAAACAATTCCTTTCAAGTGTTTTACAACCACAGATAATGTTGTGACTGGGCCCCAAAACATGATACCATAAAACAGAGATACCCAGAGGAGAGTCTCCGTTAAGCCAAGTTACTCATTGAGTTATGGCAGACACACAGGGGCAATTTGACGCTCGATTGGAGAGGGTGCTTTGTAGTGGGCCAGTGGGCTCAGGACGATTTCGTTTACGTGGGTGTTTGATGGTGTGGGTGGTTGATGGTGTGGGTGATTGATTGTGTGGGTAGTTAATGGTGTGGGTGGTTGATTGTGTGGGTGGTTGATGGTGTGGGTGATTGATGGTGTGGGTGGTTGATGGTGTGGGTGGTTGGTGGTGTGGGTTGTTGATGGTGTAGGTGGTTGATGGTGTGGGTGATTGATTGTGTGGGTAGTTAATGGTGTGGGTGGTTGATTGTGTGGGTGGTTGATGGTGTGGGTGTTTGATGGTGTGGGTGGTTGATGGTGTGGGTGATTGATGGTGTGGGTGATTGATGGTGTGGGTGGTTGATGGTGTGGGTGGTTGATGGTGTGGGTGGTTGTTGGTGTGGGTGGTTAATGGTGTGGGTGGTTCATGGTGTGGGTAGTTAATGGTGTGGGTGATTGATTGTATGGGTAGTTAATGGTGTGGGTGGTTGATTGTGTGGGTGGTTGATGGTGTGGGTGTTTGATGGTGTGGGTGATTGATGGTGTGGGTGATTGATGGTGTGGGTGATTGATGGTGTGGGTGATTGATGGTGTGGGTGATTGATGGTGTGGGTGGTTGATGGTGTGGGTGGTTGATGGTGTGGGTGGTTGATGGTATGGGTGGTTGTTGGTGTGGGTGGTTAATGGTGTGGGTGGTTGATGGTGTGGGTAGTTAATGGTGTGGGTGATTGATTGTGTGGGTAGTTAATGGTGTGGGTGGTTAATTGTGTGGGTGGTTGATGGTGTGGGTGTTTGATGGTGTGGGTGTTTGATGGTGTGGGTGGTTGATTGTGTGGGTGGTTGATGGTGTGGGTGGTTGATGGTGTGGGTGGTTGATGGTGTGGGTGGTTGATGGTGTGGGTGGTTAATGGTGTGGGTGGTTAATGGTGTGGGTGGTTGATTGTGTGGGTAGTTGATGGTGTGGGTGATTGATTGTGTGGGTAGTTAATGGTGTGGGTGGTTGATTGTGTGGGTGGTTGATGGTGTGGGTGTTTGATGGTGTGGGTGTTTGATGGTGTGGGTGGTTGATTGTGTGGGTGGTTGATGGTGTGGGTGGTTGATGGTGTGGGTGGTTGATGGTGTGGGTGGTTGATGGTGTGGGTGGTTAATGGTGTGGGTGGTTAATGGTGTGGGTGGTTGATTGTGTGGGTAGTTGATGGTGTGGGTGATTGATTGTGTGGGTAGTTAATGGTGTGGGTGGTTGATTGTGTGGGTGGTTGATGGTGTGGGTGTTTGATGGAGTGGGTGGTTGATGGTGTGGGTGGTTTATGGTGTGGGTGGTTAATGGTGTGGGTGGTTAATGGTGTGGGTGGTTGATTGTGTGGGTGGTTGATGGTGTGGGTGTTTGATGGTGTGGGTGGTTGATGGTGTGGGTGGTTGATTGTGTGGGTGGTTGATGGTGTGGGTGTTTGATGGTGTGGGTGGTTAATGGTGTGGGTGGTTGATTGTGTGGGTGGTTGATGGTGTGGGTGTTTGATGGTGTGGGTGGTTGATGGTGTGGGTGGTTGATGGTGTGGGTGATTAATGGTGTGGGTGGTTGATGGTGTGGGTGGTTGATGGTGTGGGTAGTTGATGGTGTGGGTGGTTGATGGTGTGGGGGGTTGATGGTGTGGGTGGTTGATGGTGTGGGTGGTTGATGGTGTGGGTGGTTGATGGTGTGGGTGGTTGATGGTGTGGGTGGTTGATGGTGTGGGTGTTTGATGGTGTGGGTGGTTGATGGTGTGGGTGGTTGATGGTGTGGGTGGTTGATGGTGTGGGTGGTTAATGGTGTGGGTGGTTGATGGTGTGGGTGGTTGATGGTGTGGGTGTTTGATGGTGTGGGTGTTTGATGGTGTGGGTGGTTGATGGTGTGGATGGTTGATAGTGTGGGTGATTGATGGTGTGGATGGCTAATTATGTGGGTGGTTAATTATGTGGGTGGTTGTTGGTGTGGGTGGTTGATGGTGTGGGTGGTTGATGGTGTGGGTGATTGATGGTGTGGGTGGTTGACGGTGTGGGTGGTTGATGGTGTGGGTGATTGATGGTGTGGGTGATTGATGGTGTGGTTGGTTAATGGTGTGGGTGATTGATGCTGTGTGTGGTTGGTGGTGTGGGTGGTCGATGGTGTCGGTGGTTGATGGTGTGGGTGGTTGATGGTGTGGGTTGTTGATGATGTGAGTGGTTGATGGTGTGGGTGGTTGATGATGTGGGTGGTTGACGGTGTGGGTGGTTGATTATGTGGGTGGTTGATGCTTTGAGTGGTTGGTAGTTTAGGTGGCAGATGTGGCGGCTGATGTTGTGGCTGTTGATGTTGTGAGTGTTTGATGGTGTGGGTGATTGATGGTGTGGGTGGTTGAGGGTGTGGGTGGTTGATGGTGTGGGTGGTTGATGCTGTGGGTGATTGATGCTGTGGGTGGTTGATGGTGTGGGAGGTTGATGGTGTGGGTGGTTGATGGTGTAGGTGGTTGATGTTGTGGCTGTTGATTGTGTGGGTGTTTGATGATGTGGGTGGTTGATGATGTGGGTGGTTGATGCATTTTGTAGAAATTTTAGGTGGTTGGCGTTGTTTGTGTGATATTCACATTCATATCACTGTAGTAGTATAACATCTGATCACAAACATCAGTAGAAGCGTTCATTATTGTGTGTCCAGGTTATAAGAAACTCAATGGAAATGATTTACAGTTAGACACACAGAGGAAGACATCGTGAGAAAATTCTCGATAGCCTCCTTCGTCTGTATGTGATTGACGATCTATACAAACAAACGCATTTCCTTTTCCGACTGGCGTACCTGATGGGTTATCTGGCAATAAATAGTTTCACTTATGACAGACGCGAGTGTGCCAGACAGCTCGGCCACTTAATGACGAAGTATTCTTAACAAGATCTTTGGTCACTGAAAAACATGGCGTAGAAACAAATCAAGCGATTGGAGTTATCTACCCGAGATGTTTCTCTCCCGGAAGTGTGTGCCGGGAACTGTTTTCTCCAACGCCGTCTTTCGGCCTCGCCTGTTTGTCTGTTGCAAATGGCTGCCATAATTTGTGGGCTGTAAAACGAGTAGGAAACGTCAAAATATTGTACTTCAACTAAAGGAAAGTAATGAAATACTATACTATACGCTCGTGGCATAGTTTCCAATCCATTAGACAATTATTTCTTTCCGGTCAAGAAGATTTAGCAAAAACTAGCGCACTGTGACGCTAAACTACCCCCTACACATCAGTGGCTACCGTTTTATTTCTGGAGCTATATCTTTTCAAACTAATGGACACTCGGTGGTTGATGTGGTCGATTGAACACCAACCACCTCCTACTATTTCGTAGTGTCCGCTTTAGGCTGGGTGGAGCTGGGAGTAAAGAACTTTCTTGAAACTAATCCAATATAAGGATTTGATATATGGACCTTCGGACCAACAGATGAACATCTAGTCGCTACACTTTTGTAGCTCTCGTACTGGGACAAGAACAACAGTGAATATGAGAGTTTTAGACATAAATCATCTTGTTCAATCGTGCCAGACAGGATAAAGGCAGACCATACATGGTGCGTTGTTTGGGACACATACCATGCTCATATATATAAAGTCTGAAAAAGCCTAGCAGAAGATCGTGGCCTGGAGTCATGATCATGGTCGGTCCACGTTCCGAGATTGTCTAGGAAGTAATGGACCGAAACAATCGTCGACGGGGGATCTTTCTACTGATGATCGGTGGATCCCTACTGTGCATGCTACCCTGTGAAGATTTAAAAAAAAAATATTATAGATAGACCAAGGCGCTCTAGGGTAACCACGGCTCACGTAAACCATAAACTATAAACTAGGCGCGGGCTGAGATGACTTAGTAGCTAGCAAGTTCCTATGCAGTAGCAGTCTTGTGTTTAAATCCAGCATCTGGCGGGAATGAAAAAATTGAACTTTGACCCGTGTGTGTGTGTCTGTGTGTGTGCGTCGTTCATGATATTAAACACAGTAGTGACTAGTTTTATCTAAATGTAAGGACAAGACTAGCCACACATGCAGACTAAAGGATATGCCAACCAACTCATCAAATGAATTGAGAAAACAGGGACAACCAGAACGGGAGCCAGGTGTTGAGCTGGATTCCATCCACGATATTTAACAGACTAGGCAGGTTAGATCTTAATGGACGATCAGAATACCAACCATGTTTGATTTATAACGGTTAAACACAATGACAAATTGGTTGCGTCCAGATTTGTGCAGAAAAAAGGATATAGTTGTGAACCTGCCTTTGCGGTGGTAAAACAGGCAGTTACTTCTTAGAGAAGTTGACATTGTAATTCTGTCAGAAAAAAATTAATTTATTTGCTTCATTGTATTTAATTGTCGGCGTCTGAGGCTTACAAATTGCGAACGCGCTTTGTAACCCCAAAATACTTTATTCGATTCTTTCAGCTACAAGCGATTTCGAAGCAGATTGCTTTACATTGATTTAGAGAAGCGGTATTGAGTGGCGACTGTTTACTGCCATTACAAACTACTGAATCTGAAATTAAGTAGCCAAATTACAAACAAACAAAAATTCTCGATGGGTTCTGAGAAATCCTGTAACGTATACCCAGATTACTTGTCTAGATTCGAATCTTACTGCGGTAATGATGAGATACAGCGAGATAACTAAATTCTGCAGTCTATTGTTTGTGCCTTCGTTGTTCAAACGTATAATGGAGCAAAATACTGCATTGTTTTCCTCAAACAATAAAAGGTCTAAAGAAGGAAAGCAGAAAGGCCCTGGTGACCAGACACATCCCCTCCGCTTTATTTCTTTTCTTACAATTTTTCTGGCGACGCTTCTGCCAAGTTAATCATCGTTATAAGTAATTTCACAGACATTCTCCAGGCGTCTCAAACCGACCAATCAGGCCCACGAAACAGAGGCGTGTCTTCTTTTATGCTGACGATTTAGACCCACAATCTCTCCCAACCTTTGAACCACAATAAAGGCCCGTTTGTAAATGAGGGGAGGCCCGTTATTTCGACGGAGATAAAAGACAGATGCGAACAAAGAAGATAGAGTAATGTATCATATTCATATACAAGATTCGTCGCCATGCCCAAAGAGTGCTTCTAGAATGTTCAATTCGAATCGAGCATCTGAAAGAATTTTGGGTAATAAACCGAACGTTTTGTGATAGAGAGTTTCTGTAGACGGTGTTTGGCGCAATGCTGGGTTCTGTAACAACAGTTTGAGTGTTGCGTGTAATCCTGGGTTGTGTAACAACAGTTTGAGTGTTGCGTGTAATCCTGAGTTTTGTAACAACAGTTTGAGTGTTGCGTGTAATCCTGGGTTGTGTAACAACAGTTTGAGTGTTGCGTGTAATCCTGGGTTTTGTAACAACAGTTTGAGTGTTGCGTGTAATCCTGGGTTTTGTAACAACAGTTTGAGTGTTGCGTGTAATCCTGGGTTTTGTAACAACAGTTTGAGTGTTGCGCGTAATCCTGGGTTTTGTAACAACAGTTTGAGTGTTGCGCGTAATCCTGGGTTATGTAACAATGAATAGGTCACACACACATACACATACATATATATTGTGCGTTTGCCTGTGTGTGTATGTATCTGTTTGTCTGCCTGACTCAATGTCTGTCTGTCTGTCCATCCATTCGTTAAACTCCGTGTTTATTCTGTCCAATTCAAGCTAAAGTCCTCCACTCATCTGTCTTGTCTATACAACGATCTATACAGAACGTATCACAATATCACTCTTTCCAACAGTACGATCGCTGCAACATCACTACATCTTTACCCCTGATCAATTCCTTATCTAGTCACACAAAAGCCGTTAAGCCATCGATAAACAATCTCACAAAGTCGGGACTCTCTCACAGATAGTAACGCAGCAAATCACTCAGATAGAAACTCGACAAAGTTTTCCACGGACACAAAGTTGACATATTCTCTCATAACTAGACAAATGCATGACTGGGGAATTCACTCTCTGTGGTGGTAACTCGTCGCTATTAACTTGTCCCCTTATATTATATTGTCCTCTTGTACAGTCCATTAAGATGGGAATACTAGTCCTATGAGTCAGCACCATGGTCACATGAAACCAAAGAGGAACTGCCGAGCACGACTAGTATTATTGCAAGACATCCTCTGTTTGTCTAAATCAAGGAAGTCATCAGGAGAAGAAGAAGTCTTTGTACATTTGTCTAACTGCTGGTGCAGTTTTTCCCCAGACAACCAAACTGCTGATATATCCTTGACTAAGTGTCATGTTTACGTCCAGAAAACGTTTAGACTACTTGGCTAGTATAGACTGTTTATTACCGTCATGTGGTCAATAATTCGTCTGGGCTGTTTCTATCAGTGGAGACTGCTGCTGTGTGAACACCGTTACTTGTTTATTCAACAGTTATCTTATAGCGATGTTTCACCAGCTGACACAGGGACAGAAAGGAATTGTTTAGATTTCGTGTGAAGATAGATGCTGATGTTTGTCTGTTGGTTAATTAGTTGCAGATTTATAAACATCATGTTTGTGTTGTCTTTTGAGATAACGTCGTTGTTTGAGAGGGTTAATTTTAGGAGGCAGTGGCTTTACATTGTCTTTGATTTTGCTGGTTCAGTTGCTCCTTTGTCTGCCTCGTGCTATGTAACCCGTTCTTTTGCAGTTGTTAGCGTACAGTGGTTGGAGGAGCAGCTGACTGTTAGCGTACAGTGGTCGGAGGAGCAGCTGACTGTTAGCGTACTGTGGTCGGAAAGCGGCTGGTTGTTAGCCTACAGTGGTGTGGGGAGTGGCTGGTTGTTAGCTTACAGTGAACGGAGGAGTGGCTGGCCAAGCGGTAAAGTACACAAAGCTCTTGTTCTCGAGAAATAGGTTCTAATCCTATGTGTTTTTTTTTTGGCAATTTTAATGTCTGGGGTAAAGACAAAACCCTAGCAGGCGCAGTCTACAGTGACAGCACTAGCCACTCGGCCTTAAATCCCCAAGCTCACAGACGCTTCCGGGTACACGGCTAGAAGTAGTAAAAACAGGCTGTCATGGCACAGTTTGGCGGCAAGCTGTGATCACTAGCGACGGAGCAGGAAGGCACATTGAGCCACCAGCGCCGGAGCAGGAAAGCACATTGAGCCACCAGCGCCGGAGCAGGAAAGCACATTGAGCCACCAGCGCCGGAGCAGGAAAGTACATTGAGCCACCAGCGCCGGAGCAGGAAAGTACATTGAGCCACCAGCGCCGGAGCAGGAAAGCACATTGAGCCACCAGCGACGGAGCAGGAAAGTACCTTGAGCCACCAGCGCCGGAGCAGGAAAGTACCTTGAGCCACCAGCGCCGGAGCAGGAAAGCACCTTGAGCCACCAGCGCTGGAGCAGGAAAGTACCTTGAGCCACCCTAAATATAATTTTGATTTGGGGAGGGGGTGCTCAGGGCCCAAATACGTGTAACGGGTCTAAACCCCGCCCACCCCATCATCTCCTTACAGGGTTTTGCTGTTACATATAGATTCTATAGTAAGTAATATTAAGCGACTAAGCCCAAGAAGACTTGCAGAGGTTATTCACGAAATGTTTCTTTTTTTCCGTGCCACTCGTTACATCAGTACAGTAGGAATTAGATGGAACAAACCCATGTGATATAAAAAAAAAAAAAAAAATGAACTGTTGGACACAGTTGGAATATTTATGCTTGAAAGGCAGATGGGGTTAAGGTCTTATGGGAGCACGTGTACAATTCGGATCAGCAAATGGATCATCACAGTCTGGTGAGAGTGAAGCAGCAAGGAATGACGAGGAGATCTGGCCGATACTCGACGCCCAAAGAAAAGGCAAGATGGTCATAGAGCCAGAATGCTATTGGCGCCACTGGCAGTGGAACTCTGCTCTGGCTTCTAAAGATGGGGGCGAAGCGCCTATGGGAATGCCGTGAGTGCACTGATGTCTGTTCTTAGATCAAACTCAACTCATATCCTAGTTTTCGGTTTTTGTTATTTTTCTTTGAATGTGTTTGACTGGTCTTATTACATAATTACCGTACTGTCCATTGTTTTATACATTTACTTCTCCTTCTTCTTCTTTTATTGTCGTCTCACTGATACTACGTTGTAACCCAGTGTCGTGGTTTTGTCGTCTCACTGATACTACGTTGTAACCCAGTGTCGTGGTTTTGTCGTCTCACTGATACTACGTTGTAACCCAGTGTCGTGGTTTTGTCGTCTCACTGATACTACGTTGTAACCCAGTGTCGTGGTTTTGTCGTCTCACTGATACTACGTTGTAACCCAGTGTCGTGGTTTTGTGGTCTCACTGATAACACGTTGTAACCCAGTGTCGTGGTTTTGTCGTCTCACTGATACTACGTTGTAACCTAGTGTCGTGGTTTTGTCGTCTCACTGATACTACGTTGTAATCCTGTGTCGTGGTTTTGTCGTCTCACTGATACTGTGTTGTAACCCAGTGTCGTGGTTTTGTCGTCTCACTGATACTACGTTGTAACCCAGTGTCCTGGTTTTGTCGTCTCACTGATAACACGTTGTAACCTAATGTCGTGGTTTGTTCGTGTCACTGATACTACGTTGTAACCCAGTGTCGTGGTTTTGTCGTCTCACTGATACTACGTTGTAACCCAGTGTCGTGGTTTTGTGGTCTCACTGATAACACGTTGTAACCCAGTGTCGTGGTTTTGTCGTCTCATTGATACTGCGTTGTAACCCAGTGTCGTGGTTTTGTCGTCTCCCTGATACTACGTTGTAACCCAGTGTCGTGGTTTTGTCGTCTCCCTGATACTACGTTGTAACCCAGTGTCGTGGTTTTGTCGTCTCCCTGATACTGCGTTGTAACCCAGTGTCGTGGTTTTGTCGTCTCACTGATACTGCGTTGTAACCCAGTGACGTGGTTTGGTCGTCTCCCTGATACTACGTTGTAACCCAGTGTCGTGGTTTTGTCGTCTCCCTGATACTGCGTTGTAACCCAGTGTCGTGGTTTTGTCGTCTCCCTGATACTGCGTTGTAACCCAGTGTCGTGGTTTTGTCGTCTACCTGATACTACGTTGTAACCCAGTGTCGTGGTTTTGTCGTCTCACTGATACTACGCTGTAACCCAGTGACGTGGTTTGGTCGTCTCTCTGATACTACGCTGTAACCCAGTGTCGTGGTTTTCTGTATTTGTCTTTCACTTCAACAAGGACTAGGTCAAGAGAATTTATTTGCTGGCACCTTTCCGTATTTCCAGACGATAGTGTTATATTGTGCTGTGTTGAGGCATGGGACTGGCGATAGCGAGTGTGACTAGCAAGACCCGCTGCATTAAGAAAAGTCGGCCATAATTATAGCACCGGATCTGAGTATCGTTGCTGCCATCAATTTATTTCATGTGTTTCTTCTCATTTCTCATTCCTTCTGCAATCATTTCTTTATTCATTATTTCCCCCCTTTATTGGGTGCCCTCTCTATGAGACTCTGTCTTTGGCCTTTTGTTCCCACGAATCCACCTCATTACATGTATCATTCATGTCTCGTTTGCACACATCTTTATATCGTAGAAGAAGTCGGTCTCAGCGTCTTCTATCTATCTTTAATTCACCATATAAGATGCCCTTAGGAACTCTGCCATCCTCAATTCTCCAGGTGTGACCTACAAGCCTGAATTTTCGTTGACTGAGAATTGAGAGAACGTGTGTGATACCTGGTCTTTCCAATACCTCAGAGTTTGTGATCTTGTCCGGCCACAAATGCCACGCATCCTTCTTAGGCATCGCATGTGAAAGCTATTTGGCATTTTCTCCTGGTACGAATAAGTTGACCAAGTCCCACTCCCATTAAGCAGAGTGCTGAGAACACAAGCCTTTTCGACATAAGTTTTCGTTTTCATCTCGTGCTTTCGGTTCTCCCAAACGTTGTTTTGTTAATCGGCTCATTGTTGTTGCTGCCTTATCTATCTATCCTCATGTTGATTACTGGGTCTAGCGATAGCTACTTATTTACTGTGAAACCCGGATAGATCAAATGATTGTCTCCAGTTCTTCACCATCGACGTAGACTGCTGTCTGTGTTTAACACCTTGCCCCGTAATGTTTATCTTCTTTTTGCTGGTTGTTATTCAACATTCACAGCATGCATCAGCAAATACGACATTAAAGATTACAACTCCTCTTCGGAGTGAGTGATAATCGCTGCATCATCTGCAAACAGCGGCTCTCTGATAAGTGCCTTCCGTATCCTGATTTGGAGTTTTAGCCTACGAGCATTGTAAAGGTCCAAGTGTGGACGGATATACCACCCTCCTGATCTCGAAAGGTATGTTTTAAAATAAGTGAGATGTATATTCCAAAGAGTGTAGGAGCAAGTACACATCCCTGCTTCACTCCATTGTTGATTACAAATTCTTCTGACGTTACACCATCAAAGTTGATGGTACCTTTCATACGCGTGTCGAACGACTCACTAATGCACAGTAGAGTAGGTGGACACCCACTTGTGTTCAGTGAGTTGAATAGACCTTTTTGATGAAACAAATCAAATGCGTTGGTGAAATCAATAGAAGCAACATACAGTGGTAGATTTTGCTCACGGTATGTTTCCTGCAACTGTCGTATTGAAAATATCGTATCAGTGGCAGATCGGTTCCTACGAAAGCTACACTGGGACTCTGGGCAAACCCGGTCTCCCAGGATCTGAAGACTAAGCAGAACAATTCTCGCAAGTACTTTTCCAACAGTACACAGCAGTGATTTCCCCTGCAGTTATTGCAGTCACTCTCATCACCCTTGAAAAAAAAAAAAAAAAATGCGCACACATTAAAATTGAGAATAGTCCAAAGTTATCATGCTCAGCCTTGATTGTTGGTACAGAAACCTGAAATACGAACATGCAGCTAGAAAAATGAATTGAGCCTCTGGAAATGTGGAAACAGAGGTTTTAGTGAGATTGCAAACGAAAAGAATTACGGAAAGAACTAAAAAAGGGGCAAATGAAATATGTCGGCAATAACACTCTTTCAAAAATATGCTAGAATGAAAAATCGAGGGCAAGAGAGCAAGAGGTGGATGGAGATACAATTGGGAGTAGAGCAATAAGACATGCACGAACAGCATTTAGAGAGAATGTACAACGAAGACAAGAAGTATGGGGTGTTGGACATCCATTATAACCAACCTTCATTATGAAGACGACTGATGTAATTATATGTTAAATACCATCTACAGAATAGCGTCACTAGATCCTGTGTGAGAATGAAGGTGAAGGTAATAACGGCAACTTTCCCATTGCATGAGAGCTGTACAGTCCGACATGTTGTGATTGTAGCGCCCTCATAGAGCATGCTTCGGGAAACTGGGACATGGGTGTCCTGCGCTTCGGGAAACTGAGACATGGGTTTCCTGCGCTTCGGGAAACTGAGACATGGGTTTCCTGCGCTTCGGGAAACTGAGTCATGGGTTTCCTGCGCTTCGGGATACTGAGACATGGGTTTCCTGCGCTTCGGGAAACTGAGTAATGGGTTTCCTGCGCTTCGGGAAACTGAGACATGGGTTTCCTGCGCTTCGGGAAACTGAGACATGGGTTTCCTGCGCTTCGGGAAACTGAGTCATGGGTTTCCTGCGCTTCGGGATACTGAGACATGGGTTTCCTGCGCTTCGGGAAACTGAGTAATGGGTTTCCTGCGCTTCGGGATACTGAGTCATGGGTTTCCTGCGCTTCGGGATACTGAGTCATGGGTTTCCTGCTCTTCGGGAAACTGAGACATGGGTTTCCTGCGCGCAGAGTGGCTTGCATCACGCAGGATATTAAGATGTGCTAAGTAACGAGCAGGCTGACAGATTAGCTGCTGCCACGCCTCTGTGCGGTGATCTACTTCATGATAAAGCGAACGTGCCGAGAGCTCTCTGGGATCAAATAGACAGTGCAATAGAACAGGCACGGAATCCATACAGCGAAAGACAATTTCAACCCCCCCACCCCCCCCCTCCCCCCAAAAAAAGATAAGCTTGAAATATCTCTTGTCAATAAAACTACAGTTAAATAATGTGTGTCAGTTTAGTGCATTAATTGTATGATGTGTATTAAACACAAACGTATATTATCCACACAAACCTAATGCATTGTCGAAATATATGTATATGTGTCTATTTTTTCCTACCAACTACTTCTGATAAGAGTCGCTGTGGTCTAGCGGCTAGATGCTCGCCCACAGATAAGAAGGTCGTGGGTTCAAGTCCTGGCGGAGCGGGACTTCTTTTAAGATGACCTTGGCTTACAGTTCTACCCAGCCTTGAGTACGTACCAATTACAATCTTGGAAAGTAAAGGCGGCCGGCGTGACGCTAACAGCATCATCCACTCAATGCCAATTGGTTTATAAAATACAGGTCTAGTCATGTAAGCCTAATTAACGCGAAGGCGTGAAACTGGGTCCTTTTATTTACAACTGCTAACTAAATGTGTTTACATTTGCTTCATGTGGCCATTTCCCTCAGATTTCACCTAACTAGGAACATATAGCTGGCACATGAGTTTCTAGTCTCTTGCCAGTGACTTGCCAGTGTGGACAACGACATTTCAGTTTGTTTTCTGGCTAATCTCTTTTGGTTTGGGTGTCCGAGGACTTTTGCTAGATGTGGGTAAGTGACTTAGGGCTCCCGAGAGCCAGGAGCACGCGTTAGTATTTCGCAGGGTTATTATTTAGTTATTTCACTCATAGTTACGTGTCTTGTTCTTAGTTTTGTCCCTGTGTCGCTTACATCTATTTTTCTGTTACTCTGTACTCTTTGTGTGCGTTCTCACTGTCACTGTATTCGCACGCTCTCTCCATCTATCTCTCGCTCTTTATCCACATGCCATATATGCCACTCTTGCTCTCTCTCTTTCTTTCTGTCTCTCTGTCTCCTTTAGTATCACTTTCTTGTATCCCTATCTCTTTATTATCATGAATGAGTCATCAGAACACGGGCCCAGTTTCTTATGTCTCCATTTTTGTATGTTGGGGTTGGGGGGGGGTGGTTGGTTGAGGTGGTTGAGGTGGGGGATACATTTATTTTATTATAAAATATGTTATAATCTTTAAATTTCTATTGAGAAGAAACTTTCTTTCGTAGTGAAAAGCGGCAATCATAGACAATCCTCTGAGGAGCAACAGGGGCTACTTCTACTCTTTCTCTTCGGTTCTTTTCCTGTTCTTTGTCTCTTTCTGTCTGGTGTTTCGGGCAGAGACTGACAGAGAGAAAGAGATAAAAGAGATTTAGAGATACAGAGAGACACATGTAGACAGGAAAGGAACCTGAGAGAGACACCCACACATGTAGACAGGAAAGGAACCTGAGAGAGACACCCACACATGTAGACAGGAAAGGAACCTGAGAGAGACATCCACACATGTAGACAGGAAAGGAACCTGAGAGAGTGACCCACACATATGGACAGGAAAGGAACCTGAGAGAGACATCCACACATGTAGACAGGAAAGGAACATGAGAGAGACACCCACACATGTGGACAGGAAAGGAACCTGAGAGAGACACCCACACATGTAGACAGGAAAGGAACCTGAGAGAGACATCCACACATGTGGACAGGAACCTGAGAGAGACACATGTAGACAGGAAAGGAACCTGAGAGAGACACCCACACATGTAGACAGGAAAGGAACCTGAGAGAGACACCCACACATGTAGACAGGAAAGGAACCTGGGAGAGACACCCACACATGTGGACAGGAAAGGAACCTGAGAGACACCCACACATGTAGACAGGAAAGGAACCTGAGAGAGACACCCACACATGTGGACAGGAACGGAACCTGAGAGAGACACCCACACATGTGGACAGGAAAGGAACATGAGAGAGACACCCACACATGTAGACAGGAAAGGAACCTGAGAGAGACACCCACACATGTAGACAGGTAAGGAACCTGAGAGAGACACCCACACATGTGGACAGGAAAGGAACCTGAGAGACACCCACACATGTAGACAGGAAAGGAACCTGAGAGAGACACCCACACATGTGGACAGGAAATGAACATGAGAGAGACACTTACACATGTAGACAGGAAAGGAACATGAGAGAGACACCCACACATGTAGACAGGAAAGGAACATGAGAGAGACACCCACACATGTAGACAGGAAAGGAACATGAGAGAGACACTCACACATGTAGACAGGAAAGGAACATGAGAGAGACACCCACACATGTAGACAGGAAAGGAACCTGAGAGAGACACTCACACATGTAGACAGGAAAGGAACCTGAGAGAGACGAGACACCCACAAATGTAGACAGGAAAGGAACCTGAGAGAGACACTCACACATGTAGACAGGAAAGGAACCTGAGAGAGACACCCACACATGTAGACAGGAAAGGAACCTGAGACACCCACACATGTAGACAGGAACCTGAGAGAGACACTCACACATGTGGACAGGAAAGGAACCTGAGAGAGACATCCACGCATGTAGACAGGAAAGGAACCTGAGAGAGACACCCACACATGTGGACAGGAAAGGAACCTGAGAGAGACACCCACACATGTAGACATGAAAGGAACCTGAGAGAGACATCCACACATGTAGACAGGAACCTGAGAGAGACACCCACACATGTAGACAGGAACCTGAGAGAGACACCCACACATGTGGACAGGAACCTGAGAGAGACACCCACACATGTAGACAGGAACCTGAGAGAGACACCCACACATGTAGACAGGAACCTGAGAGAGACACTCACACATGTAGACAGGAACCTGAGAGAGACACCCACACATGTAGACAGGAACCTGAGAGAGACACTCACACATGTAGACAGAAACCTGAGAGAGACACCCACACATGTGGACAGGAACCTGAGAGAGACACTCACACATGTGGACAGGAACCTGAGAGAGACACTCACACATGTAGACAGGAACCTGAGAGAGACACTCACACATGTAGACAGGAACCTGAGAGAGACACCCACACATGTAGACAGGAAAGGAACCTGAGAGAGACACCCACACATGTAGACAGGAACCTGAGAGAGACACCCACACATGTAGACAGGAACCTGAGAGAGACGAGACACCCACACACGTAGACACCAACCTGAGAGAGACGAGACACCCACACATGTAGACAGGAACCTGAGAGAGACACTCACACATGTAGACAGGAACCTGAGAGAGACACCCACACATGTAGACATGAACCTGAGACACACACTCACACATGTAGACAGGAACCTGAGAGAGACACCCACACATGTAGACAGGAACCTGAGAGAGACGAGACACCCACACATGTAGACAGGAAAGGAACCTGAGAGACACCCACACATGTAGACAGGAAAGGAACCTGAGAGAGACACCCACACATGTTGACAGGAAAGGAACCTGAGAGACCCCCACACATGTAGACAGGAAAGGAACCTGAGAGAGACACCCACACATGTGGACAGGAAAGGAACCTGAGAGAGACACCCACACATGTGGACAGGAACCTGAGAGAGACACCCACACATGTAGACAGGAACCTGAGAGAGACATCCACACATGTAGACAGGAAAGGAACCTGAGAGAGACACATGTAGACAGGAAAGGAACCTGAGAGAGACACCCACACATGTAGACATGAACCTGAGACACACACTCACACATGTAGACAGGAACCTGAGAGAGACACCCACACATGTAGACAGGAACCTGAGAGAGACGAGACACCCACACATGTAGACAGGAAAGGAACCTGAGAGACACCCACACATGTAGACAGGAAAGGAACCTGAGAGAGACACCCACACATGTTGACAGGAAAGGAACCTGAGAGACCCCCACACATGTAGACAGGAAAGGAACCTGAGAGAGACACCCACACATGTGGACAGGAAAGGAACCTGAGAGAGACACCCACACATGTGGACAGGAACCTGAGAGAGACACCCACACATGTAGACAGGAACCTGAGAGAGACATCCACACATGTAGACAGGAAAGGAACCTGAGAGAGACACATGTAGACAGGAAAGGAACCTGAGAGAGACACCCACACATGTAGACAGGAAAGGAACCTGAGAGAGACACCCACACATGTAGACAGGAAAGGAACATGAGAGAGACACCCACACATGTAGACAGGAAAGGAACATGAGAGAGACATCCACACATGTAGACAGGAACCTGAGAGAGACATCCACACATGTAGACAGGAACCTGAGAGAGACATCCACACATGTAGACAGGAAAGGAACCAGAGAGAGACATCCGCACATGTAGACAGGAACCTGAGAGAGACACCCACACATGTAGACAGGAAAGGAACCTGAGAGAGACACCCACACATGTAGACAGGAAAGGAACAGGAGAGAGACCCACACATGTAGACAGGAATCTGAGAGAGACACCCACACATGTAGACAGGAACCTGAGAGAGACACCCACACATGTAGACAGGAAAGGAACCTGAGAGAGACACTAACACATGTAGACAGGAAAGGAACCTGAGAGAGACAGAGGTACAGAGGTAGAAAGTGGCAGAAAGTTATTGAGAGACACAGAGAGGTTGAGTGAAAGATACCGAGAGGAAGGAGAGACAGAAACAGAAAGATAGAGAGATGTGGAGACAAACAGGGAGAGCACCAGAGCGAGGGAGCCATCGAGAGTGTCATAGAGTCCGAGGATGAATACAGAGAGGGTAAAAAAAACAGATGGTGACAGAGAGAAATAGTGATACAGACACATCCACAGAGAGAGAGAGAGAGAGAGAGAGAGAGAGAGAGAGAGAGAGAAACATAGAAAGGGAGAGAGAGAGAAGATAAGAGAGGATATACTGTGTGGAACCCGTAGGGGGTTTATCCTTCTAGACTTATTATTTTATAGATAGATCAATCGGCACTCTAAAGATGATGTGTGCAACATATCTACGGCCACCTTTTCTTTCCAGGATCTTACTTCAAACCGTTTGTAGTCTAAGTCGTCGTAGAAGCCAATGTCAATTTTAAAGGAGAAAACCCGACACAATGCAGATTTGAACCCTAGAATTTTGTGCCGACGGGCGAGCGTCTAACCAATAATTTACTCTGGCTCACAGAAAATCAATAAGAAGATCTAAAATTAAAAACTCAAACATGGATCTCAAAATGAAACAATACAAATAGCGGCAATACATTGAATACACGGAGTCGATTAAAAAATTGTAACCGATTTCCAGTAAAATATAATTGATCTAAGGATTCCTTCAAAACGAAGACCACGTGGGAAATAAAAAAGTCGGAATTATTTACCATCTTGTTTACTGGCCACGGTAGCGTAATATAATTCGTATGATTGTTTCGTTTACAAAAGGTGAAAACCTGAAACAAAGAGCAAATATTAATCATGCTGTTTCATGTTCATTTCCAATTATGTTTTTGTAATTATCTGGCGGCAATGATGACAAAGCAGTTTGGCGAGTACAAAGAAATAATGTAAAGTGAATTAAATGTACACAAATGGGGGAAGGTTCTGTTTGGAGATGGCAATAGAAAATTACAAGGTTACTAGATTTTTAAAAAATAAGTATATAAGCATGTGCCAATTGTAAGGTCGATATATATTGTTTACAATTTTTTTGATTATTTCAGGCCTGAAAACGTGAGTAAAATAGGAGTCGTTTTTAACAATGAATGTTGGCTGCAATTTATTCACTATGGAGCAATTACGTGTTGAGGGCTGATAATACGTCCACAGTATGACTCTCGTATAACTATCGAAAACCCAGGAGAACAGTCCTTTATCTAAACTGCTCACCACGGGCATGGAACCTTAGTAAACGTGGAAGAATTGCATTGTGAAACTATTTCACCAACTCCTAAGCCAGAGAGCCATAAGCAGGCCGTACCAGGCTAGCGAAATCATTGAGACTTGAAGAGACCTCAAGTCCTCTCAAAGAATCTCAGTAACAGCATCAAACTTTTGCCTTCTTGATGTCCCAAATACAACAAATTCATAGACTACCACGTACATCAAGCTGATTATTTTATTCAGTTTAAACAGGCTGCAATAAGTTACAACAAATAAAGGAAAGAGATAATATATGTATATATATATTTATAATAAATGAAAACGAACACAGTTAAAACATTTATGGAAAAAAATGGGGGGGGGGGGGGGGGGTAGGGGTGTGGTGTAAAACACGTTTAGAGAAAATTTATCTAAAAATATTATGATAATTTTTTTTTTTACAAAATATGATAAAAAAAAAAAAAAAAAAAAAAAAGTAAAGGAATAAGAGAAATGTGTGGGCAACCACTAGTATCAACAGTTTTAAGACAGAGAAGGTAGCACTATATTGGTCACAACCACTAGTATCAACAGTTATAAGACAGAGAAGGTAGCACTATATTGGTCACAACCACTAGTATCAACAGTTATAAGACAGAGAAGGTAGCACTACATTGGTCACAACCACTAGTATCGACAGTTATAAGACAGAGAAGGTAGCACTACATTGGTCACAACCACTAGTATCGACGGTTAAAAGACAGAGAAGGTAGCACTATATTGGTCACAACCACTAGTATCAACAGTTATAAGACAGAAAAGGTAGCACTATATTGGTCACAACCACTAGTATCAACAGTTATAAGACAGAGAAGGTAGCACTATATTGGTCACAACCACTAGTATCAAGAGTTATAAGACAGAGAAGGTAGCACTACATTGGTCACAACCACTTGTATCAAGAGTTATAAGACAGAGAAGGTAGCACTATATTGGTCACAACCACTAGTATCGACAGTTATAAGACAGAGTAGGTAGCACTACATTGGTCACATCCTAAGAAGAAGACCAGCAGAGAATCACCAAAGAGGTATTGAAATAAGAAATAAAGCGATTTAGGGAGGCGAGGTTGCCCAAAAGAAACACTAAGAAGAACGTTGATGAGAGAGGCAAAAGCTGCTGGACTGGAGTCCATCCATGATATTGAACTAAATAGGCAGGGTAGAACCAAGTGGAGAAATGGCCATATGTGACATATAATGGCACAAGAAAGCATTGAGAGGATGAATACTTTGGGCTACTTCGTAACTGTCAGCAGCCCTAAAATAACTTTGCGTTTGAACTGGGCTTGCCGGAGTTTGTATAAGTAAGATTCTCGTCCTTAAAGTAATAATCTCGTGGACTAGAGATTCTAGAAAGGACAAACTGCAAGCAAGAAAACATTTGAAAAAATTTCCCCCCCCCCCCACACCCACCCCCCCCCCCCCCCCCCCCCCACCCACACACACACAAATTTTTTTTTCTTAAAAAAAATGACAAGTTAATAGGCACCAACAGTCTGTGAGGCCCTTAGCTAAAGCTTTATCTAAAGTTTATATCTGAATACAGCACTGAGCTGTATAAATGTATATATACATTGAGTAAATATATATGCACATATACATACACATATGCCGGTCTTTCTAGTAATTGCTGCTTTTCTCGATACGTAATGGCACTTTGAGTTGAGAGATGTTTGTACTGGCATTCTGACAAGGGCCTTTTTTTTTTATTAAAATACATGTGCAAGCTGCTGGTTTGCCAGAACTGTAGGATGCTGGGTAGTCATTAACTTTGATTGTAGTTTTCGCTGACACAGAAGTTAAGTAAGAATGAGGTGATCCGTTTGTCACTCAAGGGTTAAAAAAGAGCTGGTGCTATCAAGTCGATCTCTGATAAAGTCGTCCCCATATTGGATGAAATGTTTTGTTTTTTGAAGCCCCAGCCTGGCTTTTGCCGGGGGTCCTGAATATATTCGGTCTGAAAGGTGTTTCTGGGACCTCGCCACAGGTGATCCTCATCTGCATGGAGGCACTTTGTGTCACCGGGTGTTTATCGCTTGTGTGATGTCCTGGTTGGGTACAACTACCTACCTACCTAAAGTCGATCTGTTAATCAGTTTCGAAAAATTAACTCATCCCATGTGCCAAGATCTGTCTGACGCACAGCCGCGGACACTGCTAGTAAACATGGTTCCACACACCACGTGCTCCCATTAGAAGTGTATCTGTAGACGGGTGCTAGCTAGTGACATGAGGACGACATCAGTGGGCAACAACTAAAGTAATGGACCCTTGTTTGTGTCTTCAGGCGTATGGGGTATATAGGACTTTACCTATATTTTTAGACCAGTTGGCAGTTGTTTGGCGATGTGGTCAGCATCAGGTCGACCGCCCTTACTTCCCAGGACTGCTCCTTGTACCCACTCAAGGCTGGGTCGACCTATCTGACAAGGTCATTAGCTTACAAAATGCTGAAGACGACTTCACAACCTCGTCCTCGGAGACGGCACCGCTTGAGAGTCTCTGGGTCAACAGCCTCCATATACTAACGCTGTTTAAGCTGTATACAGCTATTGATCATGTTTGTTTACCGATGGCTATGCGAGGGCTGCCGCTTGTGAGTGACACGCGCATTTCCTTGCGTGCATCAATGCCTGTATTGATATGACGCTTTCAGCCAAATACTTCTCAGTCTCGCTATAAGTGGTTCCCATACTTCCAAGGGCTGGCCGTTGAGAGTTGGGTAACTAGGGAGATGGGAAGTCAATGAATGGCTATTTTGAAATTTGTAAAAGTTGTCAGCTTATTTATGTAAGAACCGATAACTACATGTAACCACCTAGTTAACACTCAATCCAAGGTGTATACCGCAAATCCGGTTTCTCACTGACATGACTAGACGTTTGTATCCTCTACCAGATCCCGATGAAGAGGGGCGAAATGGGGATAATTATGTTCCTGTTTTATTTTGGAAAAATCCCTGACCTTTCATAATGAATCTTCCAGCTGTGCCAGAGCTAGACCACTTCGCTTCTCGTATCTTGTGTTTTCCCACTGACGATACGCCAGGCGATTTTACCACTCTCGCAACTTCAACAGTCGGATCCTGGATGGACTTTCCAGGGGCCAAAACACAGATACTCTGTTAAACTTCCTAGGAACGACAGAACCACCTCCCCCCCCCCCCCCCCCCACCTCTCAAGGGTCACAAAGTTAAAATCAGAGTACTCGTGAGTAAACCAACTACTAAGAAATGTGATCATAATTCGTGCACTTGCATTGGGCCCGTCAGTGAATCCCTCCTGATATCGGATTGGAGTCAGCTGACAATGAAGTAGATACAACCTAAAAGAGGCGGTCACCCAGCAGTCTTGGCCAGCTGACTTACATGAGTGAAGTAGGAGTGATAGCTTACTGTGAGGCTAAGTCTGTCCCCAGTAAATAAATACCGGAACGGTGAACAAGGTGGAAGATACGACGTCTTGAACAGCGAAACAGCAATGTGGTCGGCATTAATAAGGCGTGTTGGAGACATTTTGGAGAACGCGGCTGCCAATAGGGATGAGATTAAGACGTCACTATGTAACACTTCAATGCTTGCAGTGCCACGGGAACAAGCCGACAGCAATCAAACAAGAGGCAGACAGTGATACATATCAAGATATAGATGAACAGCAGTATGAAACAGGTAGAGAGACAATGGGTTTTAGAGACGGTACCTGAATAATTTATTGATTCGTTTTCGTGTTAGAGGTGTCCGGCTCTGGTGGTCAGTTCGGTCTGTTCGTCCACTTCTAGACTTTCGTCTTGTCCAAAAAGTTGAATTTTGCTTTACACATCTTTCTAGGAAACACATTTGATTAGTTTTTTCCCCCGCCATGACGGCTATGGCCAGTCAGCCTACACACCCTCCCCATCTACCGCACCCCCCCTACCTATCGGGCCGAGACCACACACGAGGAGTTGGATTGACAAACAATCAAGAGAGGAAACGTGTTTAGCCGAGGCTGAAAGCAAAAGCTGCGACGATTCGTCTCAAAGTTGGATCCAATATGGAGACCCAGTACCTGTCTTACACTCCTGTTTCTTACAATGCTAAAGAGAGAAAGGAGAGCTCTGCAACACAAATCTCCAGAAAATTGTGCTCCCGATCTGCTGTGAAGAAACAATTTCTTGCCAACCTCACTTAGACACAATGAGCGATCAAACGAAAGCCGCTGCAATCGCTTTTTGCGAGCGTATGAAAAATGTACCAACAGTTAGAGCACAATTGACAAAGCCGTTGCTGCAGGCAAGGATGCAGAAGCAGCCCCCGTGGTCATTCAGATACAGATCTCTCTGTTTTAGGAGATGGTGAATACATTTCAAGAGACTTTGACTGGTCCTGGAAGTATTTGTTTCTCCCAGGTTCCTACAAGTCTGTCGTAAAAGGCAATTAATTAAGAGTTTACTAACATCGGATTGTTCGGCCGAAAGACGGAAATATTGGAGCTTAACTCTAAAACAAAGCAAATGTCAGTTTCCATTTGAAGGGTGCACGCCGAAATAAAGAGAAGAAGAACAGACGAACTAACTTTTTATTTTCAAATGGTTATAAATTGGGCACACATTCTTCCTTTCCATGCAGTCATCTTTCAAACCACTTTTGCATGTTATCAATAATGGATGTTTATATAAAAATATACATAATGAAATACTGCATACACACATGATGTATACGCAATCATACACACCTTTAATATACACATATACATACACTCTTATGTGCTCATACATACATACACAGACACAAGTACAATTTTACATACACCCACACGCACTCATACATACACCATAATACAAATACATAGGTGCACCCAAACTCATATAGACATATACAAGCGCCAACACTCATGCATACACATACTTACACTTAGACTTATATATATGTATATATATATATATATATATATATATATATATATATATATATATATATATATATATATATATAAATATGCATAAACACATTCACCATCCGTTTTTAAACACATATACTGACACAAACACTCAAAAGAGAAAGAAGAAGAAAAAGAAGAAGAAGAAGAAGAAGAAGAAGAAGAAGAAGAAGAAGAAGAAGAAGAAGAAGAAGAAGAAGAAGAAGAAGAAGAAGAAGAAGAAGAAAATAAGTGACACTGAAATGATGTCTCTAATGGTGGGAAATGGTTTTCCTCTGTAAGCCGTCGTAAGCATCATTGTTAAAAAAAAAAAAAAAGAAAGTTAGCTGCGTATCCTTTACAGGACTTTGCAGAACCAACCCCAGCATTTTCGACTGTTGTGGTTTCTCTAGGCAAATGTACGTCCAGTAGTTTGCAATGGTCATCGTGGACTCCTTAAAAAAGCCGCAGTCATTGTTCAATATTGACAGAGAAGCAAGCAACGTCCTCCCGAAATAGTCCTTACAAATGGCTAAACCTACGTGATGGTCCAACGCGTGCATTGATTGGCTCCTCTTTGTTTGTTATTAACAGGTTATCAATAGACGAAGTGTATGTCGCTTAAGGGCGTCCTCAATTGTTAAAACAGGTTAATGAATTCAAAGCTATTAATTAACTGTTACATACTGGACAAAAAGCAGCGAGAATGATTGATTAAAATATAGATTGATGGATTAGAATGAACGCATTTTATGGAACACAACAACTATGGAATCCCGGCATGCGTCACTAGGCCGGACTGGGCTGCTGGGGGTGTGGGAGTGGGGGGGGGGGGAGGGGGTGCAGGTTCTATTATGTCGGTAATAACAGCCTAACAACAACAATAACAAACAGGAGAAACCGGGGTGGTAGATGGCGAGCAGGTGCCGGTCTTGTCTTGTGTCTTGTCTTGTGTCTTGTCTTGTGTCTTGTCCGGTTTCGGCTTGTCATAATTCATCTTTAGGGGGCTGCGTGGTCTGGAGACATGGCGTCTGCCTCGAGTGCTGGAGATCCAAGGTTCAGGTCACTGCGAAGGCGGGGATTTTTTCACGTAAACTTCTAGTAATTTTTTCGTCTCTGGGTAAAATAATCGGACTCCCGTGTGTTTATCGTTACGCCCGTAAACAAATTCCTTGGCAGTTGTAAATCGAAAAGAGTAGCCCAGTGGCGGTGCCCAGCAAAATTTGGAGTTCTTGGAAATGTACCCAAAGTATTTCAAGATCCTCGCTGGTGCACTGCGCTGAGATTCGTTGGACTCAGGCTTAAGTTAGAAGCAGAACGGAGGACTTATAGGTTACTACGCTTGTTCCATGACGTTGATCCGTTGTTTGGAGTTTGTCACACAGTCGCCGCGCAGGCTGGTTTAACCACATAAGCTAGCCAGCCAGTTTAACTTTTGAATATCTCCATGCCTTCTTTAATAATTTCAAAATTTTTAGCCGACTTTTCTTTATTCTTGCCGCTGCTCTCCAGGCATTCGCTCACGGCATTCCAGAGTGCCGCGGCACCCAGTTTGAAGGACCGCTGTTCTAGAGGGACTCCTCCTTCACTGGCCTTTGAAACTGCAACAAAACTCCCATGACCAAACATGTCAAATTGTATACTTGCGTCAACAATTGCTTCACGATTACTTTGATGACACTCACCGTCATTCAACACAAAACCAAAATTTGAAATACAGATGCATCATTTCTACAACCTACCAATAACATTGGTCAGACTATAAAAAAAGTACAAGGGTCAGATAGTACCACATTTGTACAAAAGTACCAACTTCGGCAGCCCTGCTTACAATATGGAAACAGCAGTTAGTTTATAAAATCGGGAAGACCCCATACCACATAGCGATCCAATGTTCCGTTAGTCTAAGTCTTCGAGACTTAAAGTAGTTGTTCGACATTTTGACATACCTGGCTTCTCTTGTCCGACCTTTCGACATACCTGGCTCCTCTTGTCCGACTTATTGACATACCTGGCTCCTCTTGTGCACTGGAAGTCGAAGTGAAGCATAAACAGCGAGCGAGTGTCTGTATGTGCTAGGTCTCTGTATGTAATTAGTTAGGATGTCCCAGGCAGTCTTGTTACGATTTCCCCCATCTGTGTAAAATACCACTGCCGACTTGCTAGGCCAGTTGCAGATTGAGGAAAGAAACATGGCCGCGGCAAACGTTAGTATTTAACTAACTGACTGATTTACCTATTGACTGACTTAGTCATTGATTGATAAACGCATTACCTGAATGACGAATGTGGCGTAGACCTCAGCGAACTAGTGCATCCTTCCTTTTGCTTGTGCTTCCTATAGCGGACAGCTAAGTAGTACTTGGTTATCAACAACTTCATCAATGTAAGCAACAACAGCACCAACATCACCAGTAGTGACAACAACAGCAGAAACAACATCATCTGTAGCGACAACAGCAGCAGAAACAACATCATCTGTAGAGACAACACCAGCAGAAACAACATCATCTGTAGAGACACCACCAGCCAAAACAACATCCTCTGTAGCGACAACAGCAGCAGAAACAACATCATCTGTATAGACATACTCACCAGCAGAAACAACATCATCTGTAGAGACACCACCAGCCAAAACAACATCATCTGTAGCGACAACAACAGCCGAAACAACATCATCTGTAGCGACAACAACAGCCAAAACAACATCATCTGTAGAGACACCACCAGCCAAAACAACATCATCTGTAGCGACAACACCAGCCAAAACAACATTATCTGTAGCGACACCACCAGCCAAAACAACATCATCTGTAGCGACAACAGCCAAAACAACATCATCTGTAGCGACAACAACAGCCAAAACAACATCATCTGTAGTGACAACACCAGCAGAAACAACATCATCTGTAGCGACAACAGCCAAAACAACATCATCTGTAGCGACAACACCAGCAGAAACAACATCATCTGTAGAGACACCACCAGCCAAAACAACATCATCTGTAACGACAACAACAGCCAAAACAACATCATCTGTAGCGACAACAGCAGCAGAAACAACATCATCTGTAGAGACAACACCAGCCAAAGCAACATCATCTGTAGCGACAACACCAGCCAAAACAACATCATCTGTAGCGACAACAGCCAAAACAACATCATCTGTAGCGACAACAGCCAAAACAACATCATCTGTAGCGACAACAGCAGCAGAAACAATATCATCTGTAGTGACACCACCAGCCAAAACAACATCATCTGTAGCGACACAACCAGCCAAAACCACATCATCTGTAGCGACAACAGCAGCAGAAACAACATCATCTGTATAGACATACTAAACAGCAGAAACAACATCATCTGTAGTGACACCACCAGCCAAAACAACATCATCTGTAGCGACAACAGCAGCAGAAACAACATCATCTGTATAGACATACTCACCAGCAGAAACAACATCATCTGTAGTGACACCACCAGCCAAAACAACATCATCTGTAGTGACACCACCAGCCAAAACAACATCATCTGTAGCGACAACAACAGCCAAAACAACATCATCTGTAGTGACACCACCAGCCAAAACAACATCATCTGTAGCGACAACAACAGCAGAAACAACATCATTTGTAGTGACAACACCAGCCAAAACAACATCATCTGTAGCGACAACAGCCAAAACAACATCATCTGTAGCGACAACAGCCAAAACAACATCATCTGTAGCGACAACAGCCAAAACAACATCATCTGTAGCGACAACAACAGCCAAAACAACATCATCTGTAGTGACAACACCAGCAGAAACAACATCATCTGTAGCGACACCACCAGCCAAAACAACATCATCTGTAGCGACAACAGCAGCAGAAACAACATCATCTGTATAGACATACTCACCAGCAGAAACAACATCATCTGTAGTGACACCACCAGCCAAAACAACATCATCTGTAGTGACACCACCAGCCAAAACAACATCATCTGTAGTGACACCACCAGCCAAAACAACATCATCTGTAGCGACAACAACAGCAGAAACAACATCATCTGTAGAGACAACAACAGCAGAAACAACATCATCTGTAGCGACAACAGCCAAAACAACATCATCTGTAGCGACACCACCAGCCAAAACAACATCATCTGTAGTGACAACAGCCAAAACAACATCATCTGTAGCGACAACAACAGCAGAAACAACATCATCTGTAGCGACAACAGCCAAAACAACATCATCTGTAGCGACAACAACAGCAGAAACTTTATAATAGCACAACATCAGCATCAGAAATAACAAGACAGCAACAGGAACAGCTTGAGTGAGTAACGGGACAGCGTAAACAGCCACATCAGCGCATTGTTAACAACAAGAACTGCATCAAAACTGAAACAACAGCAGCCACAGCGACTACAGTTTTAGCAGAACAGCAACAGCAAGCAACAATGCAGCAGGAATAGTAACACAGCTATAATAACACGTCTGTAACAATAACAACAGCAACAGCAAGCGACAATGCACCAGGAATAGTAACAGCTATAATAACACGGCTGCAACAATAACAGCAATAAGTCTGAAAATAGAAGATAAAAGAAAACTGTGAGGATGCGGTCTTGTATTTAATTCAGCTAATTTCAGGATGATGTAAACAGCTTCCAAAATCGTGATGCCGTTTGCAGATCCTGGATCGATGTCTACGAGGAAGTCCACGACGCATCGGTCAAGATGTCACCTAATGTCCCCGCTGCAACACCTCCACGGCTGTGAAAAACCTACATGACAAGGATTAATGTGGTTTTAATGCCGCTAATTTCTACCTGAAAATACGAATTCCTCATCATTTCGTAACAGCTGTCACTGTTTGCACAGGTATTGTTTTCATTATTTCATTTTTGTATTAGCTTACATAGTCGGCTCTGTGGCTAAGTAGATGCGAACGCTTCGTAATGCCGGAATGCCGGGTTCGATACCAGTTGCGGGCCATGGGCCTTGCTTTGGTTATGACAATGGTACCAAGAAAGCCGACCGTCCAGGAGCAATGGCAAATTACTGAACGTAAATTTGCCTAAAAAAAACCCACAACAGCCAGGGGCTGTTGGAGTTGGATCTGCAACGTCCTGTAAAGGATACGCAAAATTGGCTTCCATAACAAGTAATTCTGTTATCTTTACAACTGGGTCTGAGTAGGAGTCGAAATAGACAAGACACTTGAGTTACATATAAAGGACCTTTGTCTGTGCTATTTTGGGAGATTTTAGGAGATTTTGGGCATGTAGGGCTAGACCTATATATTATAGACCAATCAACACTCTGTGGGAGATGTGACCGCCTTCACTTCCCAGTACTTTAACAAGCACCCATTTGAGACGGTGTCAACCTTGGAGCTAAGGTCATTTTCGAAACAAACTAAAAAACTTCCTTTCTGTTAGGACCTGAACCCACGACCTTCTAATACGAACGTGAGCGCTTAGCTGTTACACCACGCCGGCTGAAAGTATCATATATTTAGCATATGAATCTAGTACACATGCGCAGAAAGCTGAAGTCCGGAAAGACAGCATCGAATATGTGGGTAAGGACATCTTGTTTTCTCTCATCTGTGTGTAAGTGACAAACTAATACCTTGATGAAGCAGATAAACCCCGCCCATGGCAAACCGTTGGGAAATCGGTAGATTGTCACACTAACTGGCAGTGTCGGTACTCTAATAGTGTTTTGTCCAGGAACATTTTACTTGTCACAAATAATTGTCACATCAACCGATTTATCTGCGGTAGCCTAATGGCTAGGCGCTAGCCTACCAATCCGAAGGTCTAGGGTTTAAATCCGAATCGAGGCATATTGTTTTTAAAATTTATTTTTGCTTCCAGGTCTACCCAGTATAACATTTATTGACTAGATAATGTGATGGAAGTAAAGGTGATCGGTGTTGTTTTGACCACATCATCATTAGAGTGCCGATAGATGTGCAACGGCAAAGGGGTGACAATGATCCTTTAATTGACTTACATTCAGTTCACAAGGAAGGCGTCATAATAACTGATCAAGTCTCTCTCCTCACGACAGACAAGCAATTTTCATATTCTCTGGCCACTTCTCTAGATCCACGAGATCCAAAAGCCTATGCATCTCTTGCTCTTTTGTATCCACACACTTGCGTGATCTGACTCGTCTTCATTTTCCGGAAACTTTATACTCATCACCACCCCCCTCCCTCCCTCCCCCCCCCCCGCGCGCTAATTTGCCGTTCTGTCCAGTTGTCTAGCCAGGATGCTGTGAATGAGCGAATCTTCCTCAGTGCTAAGATTATGTTGGATGTCGTGTTTTTTTCTTTTTGGTTTAAAATATTTTGAGAACTTTCATGTCACATTTTAGAAGGCATACTTGAGCCAATGTCTAATTGTTCCAATCTCAATTGCAATCTACTTTTTATATTATCAGGGTGCTATAACAGTTTGTGTGTCGTAATCTAGTATCTGTTATTATGTAGTATATGTGCCAGTCGCCACTTCACAGCTAAAGTACAGTAAGCTCGTTGGTGCTATATTTATCCATGTCGATCCAGAATATCAAGATATTTTCTGGACAATAAAGGTCACAGGCGTGATGTTGATTTCACCACTCTTGCCCTCTAACAAGCATGTCGTAATAGGCGATTAATTTGGAGTATGATGAAACTGGATATGTACGGCAAGAAGGCGCATATATCACAAGCTGGATGTAAACCACAACACATCCGCCCTGTTAAAGGTAAATGCATTCGAAGGGAAAAATACAGTGAAGAATGGCGGCTGAAGGAAAAATATTCATAGCTAACCAAATAAATGGAAGGATTTAAAAAAAACAAAACGGACCCAAAAACTAGTAGACACAGAATTACTAATAATAATTAGCAAGGATTTACTAAAAAAAAAAGAAGCATGTCAAACAAGCAATAGGAGTTTGGAAAAAACACAGAAAAGTTTAAAGCTGTAGCAAATAATCCATGAAATCACCAAAGATACAGAAAGAGGAAGATGACAGCAATATAGGAGAACAGTCAAAGAAATAATAAAAAGAGGAAGAGAAAAACCGGAAACAAAATAACACAGAAAACCTGTGTCAGTAAAGGTATTAAAATAAGCATGCAGGTGACACGTAATCTGCTCAGTGTTGGCAGGTGGGCGTTATCCCCACACCTCGAGCGGTGACGACAAGAGATGAGCATTTTTATTAAGTTGGCACCACACAACAGTCAGGCTGTAACATGCTTGTGTTGAGGTTACGCAGACCTGCAAGACAAACATGTCTGAAGATTCACATAGTGATAGAGTTTATTGTCTCACAAAGTATTATTCTCAAAGCCAACAGTTGATACGTAAATCTACTGCAGCCGACCTATGTTGTGGAGAAGGCCCACAAACAAACACAAACACACACAGGCTAACAAATTAATTGATTACATTCTGTAGCCATGTGATGAAAAGGAGAAAACGGGAGTACATCGTGACAGTAGGAGGGAGAATAGCCAGAGGTAGACCCAGAGAAAAGATGATAGACAGCTTGACATCATGGTATGGAGGATTATCTGTGTCAGAGTTGACTGAAAGTACACGAGGCAGTAGGTTGTGGATAGTCATAACTAAAAACGCCACACGGCATGGACGTTCAGAAGAAGAACAAGTAAGATCAGAGATGCTCGATGAAGTTTCATGCATCTCAACTAGTCCTCATACGCAGTTCCATCGTCACGGTGAACGGACAAACCCCATAATTTTTCAGTTCCCCTGGCAGCCACAGCCACACAAACTGTCCATCGCTGTCCCTTGTCCACAAATTGAAACTGACTAGTCTTTGCAAAGCTAAAAGCATACACACTCATTTTTATTTAAACAGCCGTCAGAGGTGCTGACACAAAGAATCTGGCACTAGAATTGCACTGGGTGGAAGCGGCAGTCACAACAAAACAGTAGCTTCACACTCAGTACTGCATTAGGCACCCAAAGTACATCGGCAACAGGCCTACAGCCTTATGCCATATCTGCAGTTCGCAACACAAATAAACGGGGTTAAAGTTAATAAGACAGACAGACAGACAGACAGACAGACAGACAGACAGACAGACAGACAGACAGACAGACAGACAGACAGACAGACAGACAGACAGACAGACAGACAGACAGACAGACAGACAGACAGACAGACAGACAGATAGATAGATAGATAGATAGATAGATAGATAGATAGATAGATAGATAGATAGATAGATAGATAGATAGATAGATAGATAGATAGATAGATAGATAGATAGATAGATAGATAGATAGATAGATAGATAGATCGAACAAACGAACGAAGGAACGAACTTTTTTTTTTCAAAGGGTCACAAACTGGGCACGCATGCCCGTCTTACATTCGGCCCTTCCAGTCAACCATCTTTCGCACATCAGTTGTATTTTACTAATAAAGCATGTTATAGTGATATGATGATATATATATATTATGAATATTATGAAAGAACTCAAACGCATAGGTTGTTAAGTGCATGCAAAAATCCGCGCGTGCATACACACACCCACATACATACACCCACACACACACACGCTCACCCACTCACTTGCACACATACATGCATGCATGCATAGACAGACAGACAGACAGACAGACAGACAGACAAACAGACAGACAGACAGACAGACAGACAGACAGACAGACAGACAGACAGACAGACAGACAGACAGACAGACAGACAGACAGACAGACAGACAGATAGATAGATAGATAGATAGATAGATAGATAGATAGATAGATAGATAGATAGATAGATAGATAGATAGATAGATAGATAGATAGATAGATAGATAGATAGATAGATAGATTAGATAGATAGATAGATAGATAGATAGATAGATAGATAGATAGATAGATAGATAGATAGATAGATAGATAGATAGATAGATAGATAGATAGATAGATAGATAGATAGATAGATAGATAGATAGATAGATAGATAGATAGATAGATAGATAGATAGATAGATAGATAGATAGATAGATAGATAGATAGATAGATAGATAGATAGATAGATAGATAGATAGATAGATAGATAGATAGATAGATAGATAGATAGATAGATAGATAGATAGATAGATAGATAGATAGATAGATAGATAGATAGATAGATAGATAGATCTTCCAATAAACCTACTACCACTCTCACAAACTGTGTTTTGCTGATGCGCTTGTTGCGAACGTGGCCTCTGTCTCAAGACAAATAGCCAGTATTAAAGACTGCAGCAGACATAAAGGGGCTGGAGTCTTGTGTGGGATTTAGGAGGCTTAGCTGTTAAAACCACCACGTTACGATCAGCTATTGAGATATATAGGGAGGTTTCAGTTCACTGTCTGCCACGATAAATCTGGGAGGGTGCACTGTTTCAAAATGATGGAATGTAACTTTGTTAAATATGAGGATTCATTGTTGTTCTGAATATCTTTGTTTGGATACTTCAAGTTGTTATTAAAAAAAAAAAAAAAAAATTATATTCGTTTTTATATCTAAGATTCTTAGAATACAATGGACCATTTTCACCTCATATAGCCGATTATCGAGAGCGTCAGACAAAGTGCGAACTCCTTAGCTCCAGTCGCGATCCATGGGATCTTTGCTAAATTTGCACTCATGAACCCAATGGCACAGCCCGTGAAACGAACCATCTACTTCCAAGGAAAAGGTACACGGTTTAACCTTTCCACCGCTCCCCCACCCATTCCATTATTGCCTTTATATTGGTGGCATCCACCCTCGCGGGTTATTGCGTACATTAAGACAATCTCCAGAAAAAATGGACGTCGGACATGAGGAAGATTAAAAGTGGCCAACAAACACAGACAACTTAAAACGTTTTATCTGTACTTACGTCCTGAAAGGTCTTATATCGACGCCAACCCTTAGTCCGGTGTCCGTAGCTACACAGGACACAGACATAACATAGACAAATCTTGTTTGGTTGCCATGGTGATGTCTATCCTATCTGAGCCGTGCTATAATGTTTCTCAATGTTTCCTATGTAAACGTGAGTAGGTTTACGTCAGTCTAGTCTAGATCATTGGTTTTCTTCGACCCACTTACCTTCCCCCTAAAAAAATACTCTTCTGTACTGGTGTGTGGGGCGATATCAGGGTGGATTTTTAGGGTTTAAATACATTTAGTTTGGAAAGGATTCACGCAGGTGTATATTGTCTGCTTTAATGCGTTTGTAATTATGTTTGTGTTTATTTAACTGTGTGTTTGTGAGTGTTTTTGAGTGTGTGTCTCTATGTGTTTGTTTCAATGTATTTTTTTATTATTTTCTTTGTGTTTGTATGTGCGTTTGTTGCTCTCTCTGTTTGTACTAGTGCATGTACATCTTTCTGTGTGTTTGTACTTTTGTTGTATGTTTGTCTTGTGCGTTTATATGTACATTTGTAGATGTTTATATGTGTTTGTACTATCTTTATATGTATTTATCTGTGTGATTGTTCACGTATTTGCATATGTTTCCTTGCATGCAATTTCTGTGAAATATCATGTGTGTAAATCACCAGTTTTGGTTTTGCGAAGAGTAGGTCGTTCTGACACCGTAATGGCGACAAATGATAACTTTTAAAAATCCGCTTAACAGTCTTTACAGTGACTGTTGAAGTGGGACAGCAAGGCGGGAGCTACAACTGGGTGCGGTAGGTTGAATGTATTATTGAGTATAGCTGATTAGTTTAATGTCACAGTTTAATGACGTCGCTGTGAATATAAACGGATAATAATAATAATAATAATAATAATATTAATAATAATAATATTATTAGAGTGAAGCCTCATTATCACGAATTGCGACTGACCGAAAATAAAGTTTGTCTTAGAAACGTTTGTGTTACATGGGAACTAATATCAACAACGAACCCCTGATGGGACAAACAATCCGTTTAGTGTTCACAGACACACCCGCATGTAAAGGTCGTATAATGCCGAAGATGGATAGAAAGATTCGGTCTCTGAGCATCTTTACACTAAATCGGGGTCTATATTTTTATATGAAACATGACCTGATTCCATACGATGTCCCTAGTTCCATACGATGTTCCTAGTTCCATACAATGTCCCTAGTTCCATACGATGTCCCTAGTTCCATACGATGTCCCTAGTTCCATACGATGTCCCTAGTTCCATACGATGTCCCTAGTTCCATACAATGTCCCTAGTTCCATACGATGTCCCTAGTTCCATACGATGTCCCTAGTTCCATACGATGTCCCTAGTTCCATACGATGCCCCCCTAAAGAGCGAGCGCATTCCTGGAAATGTGAAAGTTTTACACAAATAAATGTCTATTCACCGGAAATAGGGGAGAACTCATTTTCTTCCGGTAACAGCACTTCCGCAACATCGTGTTTACGTCCATTTTTTTTTTTTTTTAAATAGAAGGGGCGGATCTTTAATTTTGCTTTCATACATATAGAAAATAAGGAACCCATGGAGATGGCAGAAAATAGGAAAAATGCTTAGCAAGGCAACAAACAAGCGTCGGGTTGTCTCCATGGCGCAGTGTTAACGTCGTTTACCATGCGTCCTGAAAGCTAGAGGTTGGATATCGGTCTGCGTCGTTGGGTTCACCATTGTAGGTATTTTGAAGAATCCAATGAATCGTCGTTGAAACAAAGAGGTCGTGCTGTATGTGACGTTTTCGATGTGTTTATCTTCTTTGGCGAGAGAGACTAAGTCATAAATAACAACCTTGTGCAACATTATATTGAAGAAAAACTATTAAAAAAAAAAAAAAAAAAAAAAAAAAAAAATACGAAATTCTTTGTGTGTGCAGTCGAGATGATTTCAAGAAGTAACCAAACAGACTGCATCTTCTTTTTCTCTCCTTACTGCTTATGCCGCAGAGCGTCGCAGAGAGGAGTTGGATCTAGTTCCCTTTCTTTTGCTATTTGTTTAGTTTGTGTTAATATCATATCGCGTTTGCTTATCGTCTATTTTAATCAGTAGACCCATCTGTTTCCTGGTCTGCCTCTTGCCTGCCGTTTTCATGTAGTCTGCTCTAGCTGTTGGTTGATTTTGTTCCAATCTGACCAGATGACCAAATCATTTGATTCTTTGATGTTCTATGAAATCGATACCGATAATGTGCCTACCACTGTTCTTATTTCTTCATTGGTGACTCTTGTCTCCTCTTGTTTTTCCCGCTTATTTCTTATACATCTCATCTCATATATCGCAATAATGCACAAAGTTGGTGCTAATAAAGCATTTATCAATTGCTAGGAAGTTGCGCAGAACGTTTGGTTGATGTTTCACTATAGCCTAATGGATGTCTGTCATCTAGCAAGACGGAGATGTGCCACCTTTCAGACCATTTTTTGGCGGGTTTGATTCTAGTGGACATGTGACATGTACTGACATACTGACACTTGGCATGTACTGACATGTGGCATGTATTGACATGTGGCATGTATTGACATACTGACATGTGGCATGTACTGACATGTGGCATGTACTGACATGTGACATGTACTGACATACTGACACTTGGCATGCACTGACATGTGGCATGTATTGACATGTGGCATGTATTGACATACTGACATGTGGCATGTACTGACATGTGGCATGTATTGACATGTGGCATGTACTGACATGTGGCATGTACTGACATGTGGCATGTACTGACATGTGGCATGTATTGACATACTGACATGTGGCATGTATTGACATGTGGCATGTACTGACATGTGGCATGTATTGACATGTGGCATGTATTGACATGTGGCATGTACTGACATGTGGCATGTACTGACATACTGACATGTGGCATGTACTGACATGTGGCATGTACTGACATGTGGCATGTACTGACATACTGACATGTGGCATGTACTGACATGTGGCATGTATTGACATGTGGCATGTATTGACATACTGACATGTGGCATGTATTGACATGTGGCATGTATTGACATACTGACATGTGGCATGTACTGACATGTGGCATGTACTGACATGTGGCATGTACTGACATGTGGCATGTACTGACATACTGACATGTGGCATGTACTGACATGTGGCATGTATTGACATACTGACATGTGGCATGTACTGACATACTGACATGTGGCATGTACTGACATGTGGCATGTACTGACATGTGGCATGTACTGACATACTGACATGTGGCATGTACTGACATGTGGCATGTATTGACATACTGACATGTGGCATGTACTTACATGTGGCATGTACTGACATGTGGCATGTACTGACATGTGGCATGTACTGACATGTGGCATGTACTGACATGTGGCATGTACTGACATGTGGCATGTACTGACATACTGACATATGGCATGTACTGACATGTGGCATGTACTGACATGTGGCATGTACTGACATGTGGCATGTACTGACATTGTGACACTTGACATGTACTGACATGTGGCATGTACTGACATAGTGACACTTGACATGTACTGACATGTGGCATGTACTGACATACTGACATGTACTGACATACTGACATGTGACATGTACTGCCATGTTGCATGTACTGACATGTTGCATGTACTGACATGTGGCATGTACTGACATACTGACATGTGGCATGTACTGACATGTGGCATGTACTGACATACTGACATGTGACATGTACTGACATACTGACATGTACTGACATACTGACATGTGACATGTACTGACATGTTGCATGTACTGACATGTTGCATGTACTGACATGTGGCATGTACTGACATACTGACATGTGGCATGTACTGACATGTGGCATGTACTGACATGTGGCATGTACTGACATGTGGCATGTACTGACATGTGGCTTGTACTGACACTTGGCATGTACTGACATGTGGCATGTACTGACATAGTGACACTTGACATGTACTGACATGTGGCATGTACTGACATACTGACATGTGGCATGTACTGACATGTGGCATGCACTGAGATAACATTTAGTATTTTGCGGCTGCACTTGTGAAATTAATATCCCTTACACACATCCAATCTCGATGGGAATTTAAACCTAGGATATTCAGGCCGTCAGGAAAACATCATTGTACAACTTCGGCTCTTTCTTGGTCTTGTTTACACACAATATTGCTCAACACGGGGAAAGTGTTTCGTTATAGCCACGTGGCGTGTCATGACATGTTGGCCTGCTTACGTCTAATGCCGGTACTGTGTTCTGTGACTTCCGGTTTCTACAACGGAAAGTAAACAAAGTGTACTCTCTAGAGCGGAAGTTGCCAAGTGACTGAGCATGCGCATAAAGTAGATACCGGTTAACTAGCGTGAAAGATGGCAGTTGTGTCGTTGAGTGATGTATAATCTGTGGGATGACTGTTTGCGTGTGGCAGTGAGTCGGTGGGTGCTCGGGTACAGCTATGGAAGCAGCGATCACAGTTTTGAGAGACAAGTACGTATCATAGCTGCAAGGTGAAGTCTGCTGTTGAGAATAGAAGGTAATACGGTGAAATAAGTTTTTTTAAAATTTCATTGAGAAAGGGAGAGACAGATAGAGTGAATTAATCAAAATGAGAGAGAGAGAGAGAGAGAGAGAGAGAGAGAGAGAGAGAGAGAGAGAGAGAATAGAAAGAAAGAGCACTAGAGGAGGAGAGAGAATATTAGGGACAGAAAGAGAGAAGCGAGAGAGACTGTCGAAGAAAGAGGAACACATGCATACATATATGCATACTCATCCAACCATCCATCCATCCGTCCATCCATCCATCCATCCATCCATCCATCCATCCATCCATCCATCCATCCATCCATCCATCCATCCATCCATCCATCCATCCATCCATCCATCCATCCACCCACCCATCCATCCATCCATCCATCCATCCACCCACCCATCCATCCATCGATCCATTTATCCATTCATCCGTCCATATATCCATCCATTCCTTTATATATCAATACATTCAGTTATTCAGCTATGGCAAATGACATTTCCTTAACCACCCCGTGCCCACCTTCAGCAACCAACACAGAGTTCCAGCTCTGAGTGCCCCTGTATGTGTTGAATAGACTGAACTTCTGATGACTCTTGTTATTTCCGCTGTCCCTCGTTACACGGGCGGCCTCTCACTACCTCAAACTGCTCGATGAAATATAAGTCTATTTATAGTAATGACCTCAACTATGTACAATGTCCCTCACAGTAGGGACTTTTATGAATTTTTACATATAGCGTCATGGCCTAGTCTCTACAGGTTACCACTGTATGTGACATACACTCTATAATTAGATTGGGGACTCCTTCGAGCCGGGGTTTGATTGGCCGTGAGAAGGTACAAACTATTCAATTTGATTAGCTGGCTACTTGAATATAACGAGATATGATTGGTCCAGAGCTGAAGGGGCTCTCGAGGGGAAACCCGTTGACGCTAATCAGCGAGTTAGCTTCCACGTCTGCCACCCGTGGAGCGAATAGACGATTGCGGTGACTCCGCCACGATCAGTGGTTGTAGAGAGGGATAAGCTGACGGTTGTGATGTTGTGTATGTGTGCGCGTGAGTGTGTGCGCTTACATGATTGAGAGAAAGTGAATGTGTGAGTTGTCAACAGGGTCACGGTATGATGAAAGTCAGAAAAGCGTTTGAAATTGTGTGTGTGTGCGTGTGTGTGTGCATGGTGTTCCATAGGGACCTCTGTAGCAACAGTTTAAAAAAATTACCATACAAACGTAAACACACATACACTTATATATAAAATAGAGTCTACACCTACACTGTTACACAGGGCCCACCTATCTCTCAGCAGACCAGACCTGACCATCTGCTCATCCGACTTAGCAGACGCAAGCTATCCCCAAGTCCTGGACGACATAGGAAGTGACCACAAACCTATACTCACAACTGTAAGCACCACCCCTAAATTACGCTTCAAGCAGAGAACCCGTTGGTATTTCCGAAAAGCAAACTGGAAACTATTTCAGGAAACATCTGACTGCCTCCTGGGAAGAATTGACAACAGCTGTGTGGAAACTTTTTGTGAAGACATAACACAAGCAATCCTGAATGCAGCGTCGAAAGCCATCCCAAGGGGCAGCCGGAAGGCATATAAACCTTTTTGGAATCAAGAAATTCAAAATACTATATCTGAAAGGAATAAAGCAAGAATATTTCTCGAAACTGCACGTTCAACAGAAGCAAAGATCCAATACAATAAAGCATGTGCCAGAGTAAAGCTTGTAGTTAATAAGGCTAAAAGAGATAAATGGACAGAAACTTGCTCCAACTTAGACCTTAGACAGAATGGAAATAAAGCATGGACTTTAGTTAAAAACCTCTCCGGAGAAAGTAGAAGGGTGAACCCAAAACCAGTGACAGATGGGAGTAAGACAATCACTGAAGACAAGAAGAAAGCAGAACATTTCAATCATTATTTTGCCTCAGTTAACAGAGCAGGTAAGCTGTCAGAACTCAATAGAACACAGCTCTCTCAGTTGAAGAAACAAGAAGGAGCTCCAACAGCCAGCGACTCCCTTTTTGAAAACGAATTTAGCATGGATGAACTAGAGCAAGCCCTGAAGAAATTAAAACCTAGAAAATCTCCAGGCCCAGATAAGATCCACAACGAAATGCTGCTACATCTTGGCCGGTCTGGGAGAGAAGTAGTTCTCAGGCTTATTAATAAAACTTGGAGGTCAAGCAAACTTCCAAGGGCATGGAGGAATGCATATATCGTCCCCATCCTTAAAACCAAAAAGCCTCCAGATGACCCCAAAAGCTACCGCCCGATATCCTTAACATCATGCTTGGGCAAAGTTGCAGAAAGAATGATAAACAGGCGCTTATATTGGTTCCTTGAGAGTTCTGGTGTTCTAAGCCATGAACAGGCAGGCTTCAGAACCAACAGCTGCACAGAAGACCAGCTGTTCAGACTGACACAAAGAATACATGATGGCTTCCAGAATAAGAAACACACAGTGGCAGTCTTTGTCGATCTCCAGCAGGCCTATGACAGAGTATGGAGAAAAGGTCTCCTGATGAAGATGATGAGCATAGGAATACATGGCAGATTGTATAACTGGGTGAAATACTTCCTGATAGATAGAACAATCCAGACTAAGATGCACAACGCAATCTCTTCTAAAGAAGTCTTGGAGGAGGGCTTGCCACAAGGCTCATCATTGAGCTGTACACTATTCCTAATCTTTATCAATGACCTGCCAGAACAAATCAAGGCCGAAAAAGCCTTGTACGCTGATGACCTAGCTATATGGCAGTGTCATGAAATGTGGAAAGTGGAGCCCAAAGACTGAATGGAGACCTTAGAAGACTGCATGATTACTGCCAAAGATGGAAACTCAAGATTAACTGTGCAAAGACGGTCTACACAATCTTTACCAAAAGCCACCAAGTAGCAAGGAAGAATATTAACCTGAGGTTAGACAAACACCAAGTGATGAAAGAAGAGCATCCCACATACCTTGGAGTCACACTTGACCCGCAGCTCAGCCTCAAGAACCATATTGAAAACATCAGGAATAAGGCATTGAGGCGGTTACAGTTATTAAAGAGACTTGCAGGTACATCATGGGGATCAGACAAGGAAACTCTGAGGGGCTTATACCTAGGATATGTTCGCTCTGTGATAGAGTACAGCAACTCACTGCTTACAACTTGTTCCAAAACTAACCTAGAGACTCTTGACAGAGTACAAAATAATGCCCTCCGATTAATCTGCGGAGCTATGCAGTCTACACCAACTGCTGCATGTGAAATCCATACAAATGTGGAACCCCTCGGGTTGCGGAGAGAAAAAGCCACTTTAGAAATTTATGAAAGATGCGTTAGGAAAAATCGTAACCATCCTAATAGACATCTTGTAGAAAACTGGGAACCCAAACAAAGAATAAAGCACAAATCGGTTTTACACTGTGTTAATGAAATTCAGGACAGATACCACCTCCCAGAAAGACGTCAAGGAATTCAGAATGTTGCAAAAAAACCTACCACCACATGCTCGCTTTAAAGCTCCAGAAATCCAAACTAAATTGGTAGGCGAGGAAACCAAACAGTCCGACCCAATCGCTCTTATGAACTCATCACTAAAGACCGTTGATTCTTACCCCCAAGAATGGATACATGTTTATACTGATGGATCAGCATTTAAAGCTACCATTAAAGCAGGTTACGGAATCTACATAGGTTATCCCGATGGATCTGTTGAAGAGATTTTTGATGCATGCGGGGAATTCTGTTCAAACTATGAAGCTGAAATAATTGCACTGGAAACAGCAGTATACCACCTAAAGACCGTAATGGATGTTTACCCCTCAAAGGTCCAAAATATTGTCATCTTCACAGATTCAATGTCTGCCCTTCAAGCTCTGGAGGGCAATGAACGCTGCAGAACTGACATAGCCAAGATAATCCTGGATGCCGATCAGCTTATTACCTCATACAACATCAGAATAGTGATGCAGTGGATTCCAGGTCACTCCGGCACACCAGGTAATGACAGAGCTGACAGATTGGCAAAGAAAGGAGCAACACAAGAACAACCACCTACATCGACAACCCTCCAGACAGCAAAAACACTGATAAGAGCTATAAACAAAGAGACTTGGTTGAACAGATGGGCCATGGGAGACACTGGAAGAGAGGTTTATAGACATATGTCTGGCCCTGATCCTAATGACAGCATTAACCATCTAACAAGAAGGGACCAGGCCACCATCTTCAGACTTAGAACGCAACATACTCCACTCAATGGACACCTAAACAGAATACAGCCACAACACTCCCCAGAGTGCCAGCTATGTAACTACCCCTACGAAACTGTTGAACACCATCTCTTTGAGTGCCCAAAACTCAGTGAGACAAGAAGAACGCTACTCCCTCCGAGACCAGACAAGTGGAACACCTTGTACGGAGGAAAAGAACAGCTTGTGAAAACATGCAAATTCCACTACATGGCATTGGGCCAAAGGGCGAAAGCTCATGCGCCGCTGGATCGATAACAACAACAACAACATATAAAATAGACAAAGTTGAACCCCTGTCTGTAAGTTGACCACCCCAGAGACGGCAGCAAACGGGTCAAATTACGGAGGAGGTCAACATACACAATAAAGTCTGTACCACTGATACCAGACCTCCATGAACAGCTTCTATTGTAGAATACACGGATAGCAGGCAGCAGATAATTAGACACACATATTTATAAAAATACAAACACGTTAACAATAAAACACACCCACTTTCTCTCTCTCTCTCTTACAGGTACACACCCACTTTCTCTCTCCCTCTTACAGGTACACACCCACTTTCTCTCTCCCTCTTACAGATACACACCCACTTTCTCTCTCCCTCTTACAGATTACACACCCACTTTCTCTCTCCCTCTTACAGGTACACACCCACTTTCTCTCTCTCTCTTACAGGTATACACCCACTTTCTCTCTCCCTCTTACAGGTACACACCCACTTTCCCTCTGCCTCTTACAGGTACACTCCCACTTTCTCTCTCCATCTTACAGGTACACACCCACTTTCTCTCTCCCTCTTACAGGTACACTCCCACTTTCTCTCTCCCTCTTACAGGTACACACCCACTTTCTCTCTCCCTGTTACAGGTACACTCAGGAGCCGCCACGATCTAGCTCCTAAACGCTCACCTGCGTGTACTATATTGCACTATGTGACCGCTTTTAACGACCTTATATCTAGAACTGGTCCTAACCCCAACCCCCTACCCCACAGTCTTAGCCTACGTCCTACGAGAGAGTGCAGCGTACGACCTTTGGTTTCATGACTGTTAACCTTTTGTGGTGGGCCCTAAAAAGGGCATTATGCGGTGCTGAACGGAGCCACAGAGAGCAGGTCATTAAAAAAAAACCACTCTCGGGAGGCATTCATTTCACACATTCTACTGATAAAAATGTCGACAAGCCAAGACAATACAACGTGACGTCCCTGTAACATAGACTAGCCTTAGCAAGCATGAATGAAAGGTCAATGAGTGTGTAGTTGGACAGGTCAAGGTAAAAGGAACCTAATACATATATAGCATCATGGCCTGGTCAGGATACGCCACACGTACAAGTTTCCCGCATTTCACTTCTGGTCCTAGCACGGTTTTTAAGTACAGGCCTCGAAAAAAAAAGTTTCAGTGAGAATTAGTGACCACTCAGTATTTTTTTTTTAGTGCATGAGTTGAACTGAAAATGGACATCACAAGAATCTGGAATTCTCACAACCGCGCCGTCTCCGTCTTCAGCAGCAGTGGCACAACCCCAAAGCGAATGACATCCGTAGAATGTATCTCCGCCGTGCCTTTCCTCTGGGTAATTGGTATCAGCCAGATCCCTAGAACACTGTCCTTTGCACTGTTCTCTTTGGACCAAAGGGTCAGATACACAGACGTTTATCATCTTCATCATGTAGTAGTTCCTCTGCAGAACGTGGTTCTCACCAGCCTGTCTGAGAGAAACTTGGTCTCTTTCCAGATATCCCACCTCACGCACTTTCCTACCCCAGGAAAGACAGCTGTACCCTGTGTTCATCTTCGTGGTAGTCGCTCTCTACCCCTCGACTCGCCTTAAAGGATGTAGATTTGCCCTGCTCGCCTTAAAGGATGTAGATTTGCTCGACTCGCCTTAAAGGATGTAGATTTGTTCTGTCGGTGACAAGAATCCTATCATGCACAGTTCTGGATGTTTATAGATGAAGTCACGTGTCACCTGTACTTTAACCCTTAGGGTCACGACCCCATCCTACGGTTTCATCAAAATGGAACATACTGACTGTATTTTGTTGTTATTATTGCAGTTGTTTTGAGGATGATGTTGCTGTTGTTGTTGTCACATTTTTACAAACCGTTCAACATTCGCTAGGCAATGTGGTTAACACACCAGCGATCGTCTTTACTTCCCCAATACATTTCCTGATACCAGTTTCAGGATAGGTCAACTTTGGGCTAACTGGGAGTCAAGGTCTGCTTGACATAAATGTTGGTTAACTCCGAGGATTCTTGATCAAATTGCGGAGACGGCGAGTTACTGACAGAAGCTTTGGGCATTTTCCTTAGCGACGGACAAATTGGTCAACTTTGACATGTTGTCAATTTAAAATGAAATGTTTGTAGACTGAATAAATACACACGGCTGTGTCTAGACAAGACACGTGGCTGGGTGATGTCTTGTAGTAATAACAGTATTAATATATAGAAAGTAAAGAAGAGAAGAAGAGGAATAATAATAATAATAATAATAATAATAATAATAATAATAATAATAATAATAATAAGGAGCAGAAGAAGAAGAAGAAGAAGAAGAAGAAGAAGAAGAAGAAGAAGAAGAAGAAGAAGAAGAAGAAGAAGAAGAAGAAGAAAGAAGAAGAAGAAGAAGAAGAAGAAGAAGAAGAAGAAGAAGAAGAAGAAGAAGAAGAAGAAGAAGAAGAAGAAGAAGAAGAAGAAGAAGAAGAAGAAGAAGAAGAAGAAGAAGAAGAAGAAGAAGAAGAAGAAGAAGAAGAAGAAGAAGAAGATAAGTAAAAAAAAAAAAAAAAAAGAAGAAGAAGAAGAAGAAGAAGAAGAAGAAGAAGAAGAAGAAGAAGAAGAAGAAGAAGAAGAAGAAATTTGAAAGGAAGATCAAGATAATGAAGAAAAAGCAGAAGTAGGTGGAATGAAGAATAATAACAAAAACAACAAAGGCAACAGTCTAACAACAACCACAACCACAACTTCAATGGTGAATCAAAGTTTACGTGTGTCATATATTCCAGGCTCCCATAACCGCTCAACAGCCAGCAGCAGTAGTAGCAACAGCAGCAGCAGCAGCAGCAGTAGTAGAGACTGTCAAGTACACGTCAGCACAATGAGCAGATCTTCAGTCAGCCGGACACTGGTCCTCGTCATACTTTTTGTCTGTCTGTGTCACGTGGTTTTGTCAGACAAAAGTTTTTTACACAGGTAAGGCCAATATCTGGGTACGTGTTCACAAGTGTCTGAATATATGTCTGTCATTCTGTCTGCGTCTTTAAATATATGTCAACTAACATACTTTTGCCTCCCCAACCTAGCTACCTTCCAACCTGCATTCGTAAACACCTACCGTCTTCATATCTAAACCCTCCATTAACTCACCTACAGAACTACACTCACAGATATCCATCCAGGTGAGGAATGGATACCAGCGTCTAAAGTGGTCAATCTCACATTCTCCTGTGTCGTGACTTTCGATAAGAGTTCTCGGGAGCAGAATCCACCCGCTATCAACGCCGAGGTATGCGTGATTATCAGTGACAAATCAGCTGAGACAGATGTGGTGATCTTCACAGACGAGTCCGTTATACGAGGACATAAAAGTGCATGGGCATTTATAGCTTGCTCTTCAGGCTCTTCAAGAAGCCAACGGTGCCTTTTCTATGACCACCAGCAGCACGACGACGGAGATGATAGCGGCAACACAGGATTTCATGTGGCTGGGACCACAGAACTATTCTCACGTGTGTGTGCTGAGTAACTCTTTGAGCATGATCCGGTAGGTCGATGCAGGCTAGTTACGCAGACAGTGGTTTGAGCCATTACAAAATTCTCCTTTGTGTGCAGTTACCTTCATATTTGTCCCAGGGCATGCATGTGTTGTTGGTAATGAAAGAGCTGATAGACTGGCAGGTGCTGCAATAATTGAAGATGGCTGGCCAATGGATGACGCAGACATGATCATTGCCCTTAGAGAGACAGGACGTTCTGGGGATTTTGAAAACATCGTGTCCACATCACTGCTAATAATGTGAGAATTGTGAGTAAAGATCAGCACAGCCAAGCATGAGAAGCACACCGGACGCACAAGAAGCCTTGTTAACCAACATAGGACTGGCACTACTAACTGCGCCACGCTGATGAAAATGTTGAGAGGGGAATCTAAGCAACAAAGGATGTGTCCGGAGTGCTGTGAAAATAATCTAACTCATAAGTGACAAATGTTTGTCAAAATAAGGCTCACTTAAAGACTGCCTCAGAATACAGGTCTGTCTGTCTGCCTGTCTGTCCGTCTGTCTGCATGTCTGCCTGCCCCTATGTTTGTCTGCGTGACCGCCTGCTTGCATGTCTGTCAGTGTATGTGTCTGTGAGTTGAGTAAATGTAGTATATCCAGTCAGAATGAACTACATTTAGTCCCAGGGGTTTAACATCGGAGGCCCAATGGTGGTTCAGGGGAACATGTAATCGACGCATCCTGCGTTCACTGGACTTCTGGGTCGGAACCCATGAACCTATGAGGCGTTGCTTGGGATTAAAGGATTTAAATGTCGTTTTGCTATTCATATGAGCTACTAAGGTGTAGCGTCTAGACTCTCGCCTTGCGACCATGAGGTCTTTGGTTCTAGTCCGCATCAAGACGGAATTTCAACATGACCTCGGCTCCCAGGCCCTCACAGCCCAAAATGAGCACCTGACAATGTCATGAAAAGTAAAGGCAGCCGGCCAGATTTTAGCTATACCAGCCACCGAGGGCCGATTGTCTACAAACATATTAGCCTAGCATCATCTGCCAGATTGGCATCTAACGTCAAACGGTTCCTTTCGTAACTTTTTGTTTCTGTGTGTAAATCTGTAGTGGTTGTCCAACTTTCTCATTTCTTCTGCTCGGAACAGACAAAAAAGAGGATTCCGAGGAGATGCGGCCACTAGAGTTGCTCACGGTTTTGGAAAGAGAGACTACTTAAATTCGCGGCCGGAGTCCTCGTTACAGTACACTCTGGGAGCTGCAGACAACTCGCCACATTCTCTGGAGGACATCAGTGACGGGTGAGTCGCGGTTGCATCCATTGTTAGATGACTGGCGAAGGTAAGCCTAACGGCTTAGTTAAGTAAAAGACGCATTGTTCTTTGGCTGTATAGGGTATATAATGGTAATTCCACATTTATAACCACCAGCCGACTCTTTGTGTGAATTGTGATCACTATTACCCGATCGAGTTTACTTCCTTATAAGTTTTTATAGCAACTCCTTTAGGCTGCATCAATCATGGAATCTGGCTGATAAAGATTCTTCTTCCACCCAGCGTTCATCGGATGTAAACTCTGGTTGTTCGTCCAGTCTGGACTTGAAAAGGCAGCCTTGTTCCAGAACTTGAGTGTTGCGTGCACACCCGTTTTACAAAGGTGGAGTTTATTTGTATGCAAACCGTTGATTCGTCGACTATTAGACAGACGCACTCTGACTTCAAAAACAAAAGCATCCCTAATTAGTCGCCTTTTAGGACATACTTGTTAGGGAAGCAGCGGGCATTTTCTTGTCTCCAACAGGGGGTTCTGTAACCCACACCCGGAAGGTTAGTGTTTAAAAATCTCCACCTCGAGATGAAACTGAAAAAAAAAAAAAAAAAAAACTGGTGGCGCGACAGTGCCTAATACAGAATGGTTCATTCATATGAGGAGTAGTACTTGTAGACTTGTCACCACGTCGTCACTTACTCTATGCCATCAAACTGCCTTTTCCTTTATTAACAGTAGGGGCATCTATTCATATTGTCAACATCTTCTTCCATTGATCGACCAATCCATCCATCCATCCATCCATCCATCCATCCATCCATCACCCATCCATCCATACATCCATCCATCCATCCGTCCGTCCATCCATCCATCCATCCATCCATCCATCCATCCATCCATCCATCCATCCATCCATCCATCCATCCATCCATCCATCCATCCATCCATCCATCCATCCATCCATCCATCCAACCACTGACCCATCCATTCACCCATCCACCCATACAAAATATTCAATAATCTACACACTCGGCCATTTATCCATCATCAAATCAAGCCAACCAACCATCCATCCATCCATTAGTCCATCCAACCACCCACCCATATTTTCACCCGCACCATCCATTCATCCGTCAACACAATCGATTCCTCCATCCAACATATTCATTCATTTCTGCACTCACCATACATCCACCCACTCATCCATCCATCCATTCATCCACGCATCCATCCATCCATCCATCCATCCATCCATCCATCCATCCATCCATCCATCCATCCATCCATCCATCCATCCATCCATCCATCCATCCATCCATCCATCCATCCATCCATCCATCCATCAATCCATCCATCCATCTATCCATCCATCCATCCATCCATCCATCCATCCATCCATCCATCCATCCATCCATCCATCCATCCATCCATCCATCCATCCATCCATCCATCCATCCATCCATCCATCTGTCCATCCATCCATTCGTCGATTCGTCTATCCGTTCCTCCAACCATTCAACATATTCACTTACCGTCAATCCATCTATCTACACACACCATACATCTCTCCGCCAATATATCCATCTCTCCGCCAATGTATCCATCTCTCCGCCAATATATCCACCTCTCCGCCCATAGATCCATCACAAAATCTATACCTCAAAAACATAACAGCGCCACTCATACAAAAGGAATCTAAACCAAACAAAAGTTTTTAAAAAAGATCCCATTTTACTACAGTGACTTATGGAGCATTTGATGTTAGGCTTTTACATATATTTTCAGTCAGATCCGTACTGGGTGGAGGATGAGGTCAGTACACGCCGACCGCCTTTACTTCCCAGGATATTACCTTGCTGTATGTTAATAGGCTGGGTGGACCGGGAAGAAAATGAAAGTTTCGAGAAAAACCCGTATCTATCCAGGTTTAAACCCAAGAACTTCGCCTCATCAGGCCTTTGTCTAGACACTACTTTGTTTGCGGCTTTTTTCATACAGAATTGCCACAGATTAAAATTCATTTCGCCATCCCACACACACTCACAATAATTTACAAGAAAGGCCCACGTAACAACCGTCGTCATAAATTGCACTTTTCATTGTCCGCTGGCCAGACAACAATTGTGACATCTAGCCCCAAACAAGGTCTCATTAATAATATGCAATATCAGATTATTACACGGCGCAAAAAAAACACTCACAAACACGCCCAGATTCGCATGCATAATAAAGAAGATTAGTAATTTCATATTTCGTGTAGTCTGAATTGCCTTAGTAAATGGAAGAAATGAGGCATAATTTTTCCATGTGCAATAATCTAGATTTGCACCGCGCTTGCACTGAGCTCTGTAATGATGTTCTAACAAGGTGCCAGATTACTCGGTGACGGTAGAAATCGTTAGCTGCGGAAATAATTTCTGGCCGCCTTTAAAATTTGCAATTGCATTGGAAAATCAAGCCTGTATTCTGAGGACTTAGATACGTGCGAGGTGTAATGTGGATCGATTGGGGAAGATGTTGAAAGATGGCAGGTAGGGGCTGAGATTGAAGATTATGGGGATTAAACAATTGGCAAAGGAATGTAGGTGACATGTTGGGGTTGTTGGATGAGAAGGAGGGAGTAGAGCTAAGGGAATGAAGATATGCCAGGCAGGTGGGACAAAGCAATCGAGTAACACGACAAGAATCATATAACTCAAACATGAATGAGCATTATAGTGAGAAGAAAAATGTGCCAAATTAAACCAGAAATTGGAGAAGCAAGAGAATAGGGGCTTTTGAGCTGGAATGCTATAGAAGGATTCTCATAATATCTTGGACAAAGAAGATGAGAAATATTGACATCTTAAAATATCTGAACATCAAGGAAGATTGGCTAATAAACAGCATCCTTTCTCAAAAGCTGAAATATTTTGGTCATATCAAGCGCCACGACTGATTGGAAACAATTATAGCAGAAGGCATGGTACCAGGAAGGAGGGGCAGGGGCCGACCAACACGAAGATGGGCACAGGATATAAGTGACTCCTAGAATGTGAAGTTCATGAGGCGGGAGAACTGGCGAGAGACCGAGTTTCTTTCAGGCAGACTGTGATGAGAGCGACGTTCTGCAAAGGACCTGCTACATGATGATAATGAGAGGCACAAACAACGCCATATTTATCTTGAGAACACTTTCAGAATGAATGATTGAAATGAACCGAGAGCAGAATTGGTCCTTTATTGGTCCTTTATTGGTTACACTAAAGCGTTTGATAAAGTGAAACATGAAGAAATTAATATTAGCATTTTGGAAACTTTAAACATTGATGGTGAAGATCTTTAAAGATTTCATTTATGTATATTTATGCACAGTATTAGTCTTTGCATTACTGTACATTTTGTATGTGTGACTTTGCAGATTATTTGTAGGCGTATTTGTTTATTTGAAGACAAAAAAATATATTTAAAATATCTGGGTGAACACAGGCAGGGAAAACAAAGTCACAATTGTGAGCGTTCATCTTCCCTATAGCAACGTAGAAATGTGAGTCATTAACTGACTAGCTGTCATTTTGCCTATAATACTGTAAGAAGATTCGAGTTTTAAGGTTTGAACAAGGGATCAACATCATGCCACACAGGTAGTAACCCGTAAGTGCTCCGTTCTTCTTCTAACTCAATTCTGAGTCTGAAGAAGCTCAGCACAGTGCACAGTTTCTGTAGAAATCTTAGAATAGAAGGGACCAAGAAGCACAGGAATACTGACAGCCTGAAAGATCTGAACATCAAGAAAAATTGGCCAGTAAACAACTTCTAGTCTCGGAAATTAGATCATTTTGGCCACATCATGCGCCATAGTGAATTGGAAAGAAAAATAGAAGACAGCATGGTACCAGCAAAGAGGGGCAGCGGCCTACCAACACAAAGATGGACATAGTTGACCATTTGGTAGGAAAGTGCACGAGGCAGGAGAGCTGGTGAGGGCTTGAGTTTCTGTTAGGTTGACTTTGATCTGGGCGATGTTCTTCGAAGGACTGACTTCACAGCGGATAATGTATTTATAAATATATGTATTACTGTGTGTGACATTATCATCATCAGGTGCCTTGTTGACCGGCGTGGGCGATCATGCCTCTCCATAATCCACGATCTCCTGCAGCATGTATCAGTTCGTGTGCTGACAAACCTACATGCCATGCAACTAGACTGTCAAGAATCTTCTCTCGTTGTCTTCCTTTATCCCTCCTTCCACAGATCTTTCCAGTGGTCACAACATGTTCTATTTTCCCTCTTCTCATAACATGGCCGAAAAATGATGACTGTCTCCTTCTGATGTCTATGATAAGTTGTCTTCGGGCTCCCGCCTCTTTCAAAACCTCTCGGTTGCTCTTTTTATCTGTCCAAGGTATTCTAAGCATTCTTCTGTAAAACCACATCTCCAAGGCCTCCAGAATTTGTTTGGTCTGCCTACCGATTGTCCAGGATTCACAGCCATATGTTAAAACTGGATGTATGTAGCAAGCAAGAATTCTTTTTCTAACTTTCAATGACAAGGATATTTTGCACAAGATATTCTTCATTTTATAAAATGCAGTTTTTGCCTGTCCTATTCTGTTTTTTATCTCAGTTATGCATCTTCCATCTGATGTTATCCATGTGCCCAGATACTTAAATTTCTGTACTTGTCCTAAAACAACACCACTGACTCTTATTACACACTTAGGAATAATTCGTTTCTTGAATACCACCATTACTTTTGTCTTTCCATTATTCAAACTGAGGCCCATTCTTCCACTTTCTAACACCACAATGTCTATCATTTCCTGTAGTATATGTATATGTATTTATTGTTATATTTGTATATGCGTTCATTCACCTGTATGTGAACCTCTTCCAGGACACTGATGACTGTGGCAAATTTCGCCGAGCTCCTCACGAAACATCCAAACCTTGGCAAGGCTTTGTTAAAGAAATTCGTTGATATTGACGGTAGGTGGGGGTTATGTGTGTGCTGAAGTATGACTGTCTGTATGTGGATGTGAAGTGATGAGTGATTGCGTGTGTGGTTGTGTGTGTGTTGATATGTGATTATTTGGATGTATTTATTGAAAACTGATTGTTTGTGTAGTTGTGTGTGTGTGTGTGTGTGTGTGTGTTGATGTGCGACCTTGCATTTGTGCGGTGAGGTGTGTGTGTGGTGATGTGTGATTGCGTTTGTTTGCATTTGTGTGTGTTGGTTTTGATGTGTGTGTTTACATGGTGTGAGGTAACTGTATAGTTGTGAGTGATGACATTTTATTGTATCTATTTAATTTGATGTGTGATTCTGTGTTTTGTGTGTTTCTAGGTGTGAGGTAACTGTATAGTTGTGAGTGATGACATTTTATTGTATCTATTTAATTTGATGTGTGATTCTGTGTTTTGTGTGTTTACATGGTGTGAGGTAACTGTATAGTTGTGAGTGATGACATTTTATTGTATCTATTTAATTTGATGTGTGATTCTGTGTTTTGTGTGTTTACATGGTGTGAGGTAACTGTATAGTTGTGAGTGATGACATTTTATTGTATCTATTTAATTTGATGTGTGATTCTGTGTTTTGTGTGTTTACATGGTGTGAGGTAACTGTATAGTTGTGAGTGATGACATTTTATTGTATCTATTTAATTTGATGTGTGATTCTGTGTTTTGTGTGTTTACATGGTGTGAGGTAACTGTATAGTTGTGAGTGATGACATTTTATTGTATCTATTTAATTTGATGTGTGATTCTGTGTTTTGTGTGTTTACATGGTGTGAGGTAACTGTATAGTTGTGAGTGATGACATTTTATTGTATCTATTTAATTTGATGTGTGATTCTGTGTTTTGTGTGTTTACATGGTGTGAGGTAACTGTATAGTTGTGAGTGATGACATTTTATTGTATCTATTTAATTTGATGTGTGATTCTGTGTTTTGTGTGTTTACATGGTGTGAGGTAACTGTATAGTTGTGAGTGATGACATTTTATTGTATCTATTTAATTTGATGTGTGATTCTGTGTTTTGTGTGTTTACATGGTGTGAGGTAACTGTATAGCTGTGAGTGATGACATTTTATTGTATCTATTTAATTTGATGTGTGATTCTGTGTTTTGTGTGTTTACATGGTGTGAGGTAACTGTATAGTTGTGAGTGATGACATTTTATTGTATCTATTTAATTTGATGTGTGATTCTGTGTTTTGTGTGTTTACATGGTGTGAGGTAACTGTATAGTTGTGAGTGATGACATTTTATTGTATCTATTTAATTTGATGTGTGATTCTGTGTTTTGTGTGTTTCTAGGTGTATGTAGTGATGCGTGATTGTATGTATGTGTGTTAATGTTTAATTGTGTGTGTGGCGGTGTGTGTGGCGGTGTGTGTGGTGGTGTGTGTGGCGGTGTGTGTGGCGGTGTGTGCGGCGGTGTGTGTGGCGGTGTGTGAGGCGGTGTGTGTGGCGGTGTGTGTGGCGGTGTGTGTGGCGGTGTGTGTGGCGGTGTGTGTGGCGGTGTGTGTGGCGGTGTGTGTGGCGGTGTGTGTGGCGGTGTGTGTGGCGGTGTGTGTGGCGGTGTGTGTGGCGGTGTGTGTGGCGGTGTGTGTGGCGGTGTGTGTGGCGGTGTGGGAGAAGGTATAAATGTGTGTGAGGCGGTGTGTGTGGCGGTGTGTGTGGCGGTGTGGGAGAAGGTATAATTTTTTTATTGTGTGCTGATGCATGATTGTTTTTGTGCAGTTGTAGTGATGTGTGGTTATGTGTGGGTTTGTCTGCCAATGTGTGTTGTGATGTGTGATTGTGTGAGTATGTATGATTGTATCTATGTGTGTAGTGACGGCTTATTGTGTGTGCTTGTGTGGAAATGCTTTTGTGTGGGGTCATTGTGATTCTATGTGTGTGTGTGTGTGTGTGTGTGTGTGTGTGTATTTATATGTATGCGCGGGGGCGCGTGTTTGTGTAGGTGTTTGTATGTGTTTAATTTGTATATCTAAACGAGTCACCAATATAACGAGGGGAGACAATAATACACATACACATGATGTAACAAACACATAAACAAAACTGCCTATTCGTTTGATACAAACGTTTTTATTATAACGTATAATGCTAGTCCATGTTGAAGCAGGCCAAATGACACTCCATGGTGTCATATGTCAGCATGACATTTAGTGCCTTTACATCCGATAACATCTTTCTTCTCGGTATCCAGTTCACCTTGAATGGAGCCTGGTCCTTCATGTCAAATAATAAAAACAAAATTTACACTCTGCATTGGGGAATGGAAAAGCTGAACATCAGGGAGGCATATGTATGTAAACTTGGGTCAGTCAGGTAGGCCGGCAGGCAGGTGGTCAAACATTTAGGCAGATAGGCAGGCAGGCAGACAGGCAGGCAGGCAAATAGGCAGGCAGACAGGCAGGCAGGCAGACAGGCAGGCAGGCAGATATGCAGATAGGCAGACAGGCAGATAGGCAGGCAGGCAGACAGGCAGATAGGTAGGCAGGCAGACATGCTGATAGGCAGGCAGGCAGACATGCAGATAGGCATACAGGCAGATAGGCAGGCAGGCAGACAGGCGGATAGGTAGGCAGGCAGATAGGCAGACAGGCAGACAGGCAGGCAGAAGATAGGCAGACAGGTAGATATGCAGAGAGGCAGATAGGCAGATAGGCAGACAGGCAGATAGGCAGACAAGGAGGCAACAACAAGAGTCCTAGCTCTTGAATTACAATAGCTTCCTGTTGATGTCAAACACAAATCTCTGCGTTATAAGTAGTGTACACATGCATGGTGCGCCCCCCTCCCCCTCACTCCCGGTGATTTGGTAAGGCAAACAGGCCAACATCTTCAGATTGCAGTATTGTCCAGTGTAGCAGCACCAACTGTTTATGACAAGACCTCCAGGGCTGGAGCGTGCACACTTGTTCTGCATCAGGTAATTCTGAGTCATCACCGAGAAGAATACGGTGCCCTCACTCTGTCCGTTACACCACGACCTAGGCCTGAATTAGGACAGATCCGAGAAGTCACACTGCTTGGGAATGTAGACTTTGTTGGCCTTCAGCCACTGCCTTTCATGTTTACCTGCGTGGAGCACGCAAGGCTTAGCAAGCGGTTAAGCTTTCGGAGGACATTCGCACAGTTTTTAAATCCCACATACGGGACACCGTTTGGTCCTGGTGCAGACTTACAGCTAGCTTTTGTTGCACCACTTCTTCGACCCTGTCCAGGGGGAAGGCATTGTCTTGAACTTTGACTTCGGCAACTCCGGCCAGTTCAGGCCTATGAGAGGAACATTTCTTGTCCTGTCGAAGTAAATGCCCAGCAGAGGCGACTCCAGTTACTCTTGACCGTCAACAAGACTCCCTGATTTCAGCTACTCGAAAAGGTCTCGGGCAAACTGGGAGTGGTCCCCAAAGAACTTTTCTCAGTCCCTTTTGGTTCTACTTCTGTTCCGACAAACACGCTCAGCGCGACAGAGGGCGCTTTGTCTGCCCTTCAGGTACAGCCAGACCTCGTGCAGTTCCTCCCGTTCGCTGCCTGTAGCGGCTTTGAGCCGTTTTCTGAGGGCATTCATGTCTTTCCTGCACCTCTCAGTATGTCCCAATCTCCTGCATTTCCCATGCGTGAATCCCAGCTTAGTGTTATCTACTGCCCCGAACTCACGGGCACAGTGAGTTAAAAGTATCTCACCCAACCGTGTTGGTGTCTAAGCTCCCAAGTGACCTTCCTCTATCCGAAGCCGAGTCGGTAGGTTTGTATGTAACCCATGACTTCTTTCCAGTGCACTCTTGGTAGATTCTATCGTCGTATCGTCTACTTTCAACTTCCACCCCATCTTTAGCGCGGGCTGGACAGCGTTGACGATTGTTGTCTGCATATTCGCGCAACCTCATTGCGAGTCTGGCCTTGTTGACTTGAACCTCTTCCGATATCGACTAGAACATAATTACTGACTTAGCCAGCTTACAGTGCAGCGCCACATCGGTCAGACAAGGGGGTGCTCTGAGCCGTTTCCTGAAGGCAGTGTTGATTTTCCGCTACATTGTTTCTACAATACTCACACTGACTTCGTCCACCAGCAGCGGCCAAAGAATCTTTGGAATCAACATAAACTGGAGACCCCAGACCTTGAACTTCGCTTTCAGACTGATCTGTTCCATAGCAAGCAGGCCTGAAGCTACGGACTCATGTATCCACCGGACTTCCTATCTGATGACGAATCGTAAACGCGGCAGAGACTTTTCACTGGTTCTTCCAGAACCGTGGGGATCGTTTTGCTTGCTACCGTGAATCTGATTGCCACAACCTTACATTTACGTATTAACAGAATGCCGGCCTTCTGCGGCTTTGAATTGCATGTTCAACCTGGCAGTCAAGCCTCTTCAGAATCAGGCGTGCCTTACTTTCACAGCCCAGAGTGACAGTCGTGTCGTTTATAAATGCTCTTAGTGGTGGCATCCAGTGATCCTCAGGCTGAAGGCCCTGTCAGTACCGGGCAGCACCATCTGACATAACTTGCATGGCCATGACGAACAGTACCGGAGACATCGTGTCTCTAGTACCTTGCTAGCAGTACCTTGAGGTTCTGAGGTTACAAACTGTCTGCTGCTTCCCTCTGGTTTTCGTAAAGCGGATGTGTTAAAAGCTCTCTGGGATCAAGATCATTTATGGATTGATACGGCCGTCAGCTTAGTGCCAGTAATTGTATGTCGAGATTGTGATGCTTGTGGACGCGGGAAGAATTTTACCTATATTTCCCTTAAGTTTAATGTCAGTTGTCTCCACTGTCCGCGTTGACCACTTGTTACAGCGCGGCAGGACAGGTCCAGTTTTGACACTTAAATAGTTTATAGAAAAGAACATCGAATAGAAGAAGATCTTGTTTGTGGCATTCGTAAATCTGGATATTGCATTCTACAGAGTCAACAGACAGGTATTACGGAAAGTAGCAGCTCGATATGGAGTAAGCGAACACCTCATCGAAGTGTGCAACATTTTTATATAGGCAATGTAAAAGCATAGTTAGAAAAAAAAAAAAAAAAACAGGGCACATCTAAACTATAAACTGGAACATCTGGGGTAAGACCAGGATCTGTCTTATCACCGCTGCTGTTTATCACCTACATCGACAGTATATGCAAGGATACCAAGCCCAGAAAAAACAATATTAGTAAGATTAACGAATGACTACTTGCTAGTGATCAGACCTTGATGGTAGATACAGCCGTGACATTGTAACATTATCTAACATCTGTGGATACATAAGCTACTTTCTGTGGTCAAAGTGGTTAGAGGAGCAATAAACAGATGGGGAAAAGCCTACTTTCTTACCGAGGTTTCGAACCTGGCTTTTCCGAACTAGAGCCCAGCGTTCTAACCCGTTCGACCAGCCACTCATCAGTATAAGTCAGTTTGTCTTACTTGCATGTAAACAGAGTTAGAGACTTTTTGACGAGTCAGTATTTTAAAACTAAAGAAAACTTCACTGTGACCTGACCTTCAACACACAAAATATTCTTTAAGGTGAGAAAGATCGCGAACCTGCACAATCGATGCGTTGTCGAGGGCAGCTAGCAGAAAAAAAGTGAGTTCCCTCTTGTAAAACAAAGGGACAACCAAATAAGATAAATCAGTGATGTAGCTTAACGGGAAAGAAAGAAGATAATAATTCATTAGCAGGATGCCTTGTTCGAGATGGAAAACGTGCAACTGGGACTGAGGTTAACGTTGTAGATATAGACAACGGAAAAGATAGTGCAATACACGTGATAATAATAATAATAATAATAATAATAATAATAATAATAATAATAATTGTAATAATAATGAGATGTGAAGTAATTCGAATTTTATAGCATTAATGAAACCAAGGTATGGAATCCTCATCGTCAACATCATCACGATTATAATCATCATCATCATCATCACCAACAATGTCATCATCAGCCTCGCCATCATCAGCATGGCCATTACGATCATCGCTATTATCATCACCCATCATTGCAATCATCATTATCACCATTATCGCTATTATTATTTATCATCATGATCACCATCATCGTCATCATCATCATCAGCATCACCATTATCATCATCATCATCAACATCGTCAGCATCACCATCATCATCGTCGCTGTCATCTTCATCATCATCAGCATCATAGTCCGCATCATAATTATTACTATCAAGTGCCTCACTGATAGACAGTATGCGGCCACGTGTCTCCCCATTTTGCGACCTCCAGCCACAGGTATCCGCTGGCTGACCCACGTTTTTCCATGCCACGACAACAGACTGAGAAGAAGTTCGTGGAATAGAAATCATAAACAAGACAATCGGAAGTGAACTAACAATTGTGCAGGAATGATATAACATGGCATACGTAAAAGGTTACAATAATAACACAGATAGTGATAATATAACACATATGCCAAACATAATTAATTAAAGTTATACAAATAAAACAATCTCAGCCAGGACAAGAAGGCAAAATGGCATATGCAGATACACATTCAGTCTCAAAGGAAGTTATAATTTGGGCACGCCAGCTCGATAAAATCTGCAGTTAGGGGTTAGGGCGTATTCGTGTATAAGGATAAAAACACTACTTAAATTACAGAAGCAATTGAAACACTAACTACATGAAGATGAAATCTAACACGATCTGGCAATAAATGAAGACGAAAACAAGGAATGTACCAGAGATGGGTTTACAAACACCTGACGCTCTTGAGGTTTTACAACTGAATGAAAGAATATACGATGTGTCAGGTAACGAGCAGGCTGATAGATTAGCTGCTGGGCATCTCTGTGCGGCGAGCTACTTTGTGATCAAACGGATGCGTTAAAGGTTCTCTGGAGTCAAATAGACAGGGCAATAGAGCACATAGAGAATCTATTACATTGTCAGACTAATAGAACGGGGAGAGGGGAAGGGGGGTGGGGGTAGAGATTCTGAAAGATATTCAACACTAAGGGGGAAACATAGGCGGACTTTTAATCAGGTTGTAACTGGTATCATTAGCATAGCGACTTTCTGTTGGCTACGGAAGAAAGTGACGAAGCACCCGGGGGCATGTCTCGGGTGCAATGATATTCATTCATTCATTCATTCATTCAAAGAATATACTGTCAACGTCTCCAAGGTAAAGCAGCTGGATATGTGACGAGATGATGGATCGTTAAGTCGCTAGCTGAAACAGCGGAAGTCAGGAATTACTGTCTTTCTTGGGACGCCTTGACCTTGTCTGAAGTCTAGAATTCGATCAATGCCGACACATTTCTTGCCTCCTTCTCTCCCAGCTTTAATGATGACACATATTTTTTTTTTCTCTACCTGTTATTGACTTTACTGATATACAACACAAATCTACACTAATTCCCCAGCGCAAATGGTGTCAGACACCGGCTATGGATCCTAGGGGCGTCGACACAAAGAAGACATGTGAGGGAACTCATTTATAGATTGGGGGGGGGGGGGGCAGGGGATGTAGATTGGGGGGTGGGGGGTAAAAAAAGCCTTTTCTTTTTTTTAAGTTGATGCTATGTGGCATTGGTATAATTTTAATTTATTCTGACACAGATGTTCTTTAACGCAATGATGTCAAACTGCCCAGCATCATTTATCTCTCGGTCTCCGTCTTCCTCTTGTTCCCTTCTAGCTTTTCCACCGTCACGATGTAAACCAGTTTTCTCCTTCCCATAACATGACCAAACAATGTAGACTGTCACCTCTAATAAACGCAAGAGCTAAAAAGAGCTAAAAAAAAAAAAAAAAGAGCGCCAAAAAAAAAAAAAAATAATAAATATTTTAAATAATACTTATTAGTACAAATATGTGCTGATAAGTAAATAAATATATTGACATATTTTAACATTCCTAGCATTGAAAATGATTGCTATTAGGCTGAAGCTCCAGAGCACCTAAGGTACCGACGCCTGCGATTGGTTCTAGCTTTATGATTGATTCTAACTTCCGGTACCATATACAATTGAAGTTGGCTGTCAAGGTGAATGTTTCTGCTAAACAGATTACGACACAGATCATCTGTGTGAAACAGATATCATTGTCTGGCCAGAAAAGGTGTGAGACCGGATGTTTGGAAAATTGAAGTTTTTCGTTGTGGAAGCCAAAGCAAGATAGATTGTCGCAGTAGGCCAGTTGAAATCTATTTAATCTCCCCCCCCGCTCCCCCCGCCTGCCTGCTTAAACTCTAAAAAATGTGTTTCAAACTGTGAACAGCAACTTGAAAGGTGAATCCAAATATCAACATAGAAAATGATGACTGTTATTATTTCCCTTGAAGAGTTTCTTTGTACATTCTATGACAGGTGAAAATAGGATAGAGAAGGCAGTGAGGCCCACACATTGGTAAATTTTTTGGGAAGGAAGTTCATACGTATGGATAGATAAAGCCTTAGATAATAATTGGACATATTTCAGTAAGTAAACGCAAAAACATGGACATATTTCAGTAAGTAAACGCAAAAACAGTCTGAACAGACACACTGAATTATGAGGTATAGAGTCTGCGGAAAGGCCACACAAGGAAGACGAGAGGCTGGAGGACAAAGAGGAGGAGAAAAGAAGGAGGAAGAGAAGTAGGAGATAGAGGTAGATGAAAGAAAGAAAGAAAGAAAGAGAGCAAAATGAAAGAAAGAAAAGTATAAATAAAAAACACAATAATGATGGGGGGAAAAAAAGAAGAAAAAGAAGACGAAGAACAAGAACAAGAAGAACAAGAATAAGAAGAAGCAGCTACAGCAACAGTTAGACAACACATATTACTTGTATATTTCTGCATCCCCAGGTGATGGCCTCATATCAACAGAAGAACTCTTCCGACCAGTGCTGAAGAAGTGATAGCTAAACCTCTCCAGTCGTGGCAAGACAAGGCCAACTTCGTTTCAGCGTCATATCCGTCTCTATTTTTTGAACATCTCATTGTTTTATGATTTGTGTCGTTTGATTTGACTGAATGAGGGAAAGAACTGTTGTCCTCTTGATAGATCTAAATTGTGGGTTCCTCTATCTATATCTCTATATACTTTTAATGTTGCTATTGAAAGACGAGGCATTCACAGCTGATCTACAATGCCTTTTCCCCCTTGTCTCTTGTCATTCTCCAGTTTTCCGTAGGTCGTTCGCGCTTCCTTGTCCCCATGCTGTCAACAGGAAAACTGTCATTGCCAAAGTTTAGCGAGACCTTCTGCAAACAGGACCCCAAAGGACGAAGAGAAATATCTCTGACGACAGAGTCTGGGACTATGAAACTAAGAAGCAAACCGGAGAAAAATAAAGTAGACAGGCAGGCACACAATATTTCTTTAGTCGATACATGAAGACAGAAAACATGCATTCATTAATGCGCAACAAGTGAACAATGGGCAATTAGCTGATTAGTGATAAACTATGTGGTAGAGGCAGAGATTTGGTTTTATAGACTAATAATAAAAAAAAAAAAAACAACAACAACAACAACACAACACCAAAATAGACAAATAACAGAGTATTGATCATTTTTAGGCAGAAATAAACTTACAGAGAGAAGTGTTCACCCACATCATCTGAAAGAGACAATCTAAAGTCTATTGTCACATCATTTAAAGAAATCAACTGCAATACATCGTGGCAGTGGGAAGGTCAGAAAAGAATAGAAGCAGAGGCAGACCAAGAGATTTGATGACGGACTGAATGGAAGGTCATCTGTGTCAGAAATGATTGAAAATACACGACATAAAAGTTTGTGGAAAGTAGTGACTACCTACGCCACACGATATGAACTATATCAGAACAAGTTCATGTTAAAAATAGACTCGGTGAAACTTGGAGAAAAACTAAAGAAATTGAACGAAAGATAAATGAATTTGAAATCAACTGCCTCAGAAAATTGATGAACATTAAACAGAAACAATTCGAGTAGGGCGAAGGAATAAGAAAGTTGTCTACACAACAGATGGTTTCAAAGTGTAAAGACAAAGAAGATGTCGCTATACTGGACACATCCAAGGTAGAAGCGAAGATCACCAAACAGGCACCTAAATGCGAAACAAATGTATTGTGGAAATGAAGACGTTCAATAGAAACCCGAAAACGAAAGTTGATGAGAGAGAGAGAGAGAGAGAGAGAGAGAGAGAGAGAGAGAAAGAGAGAGAGAGAAAGAGAGAGAGAGAGAGAGAGAGAGAGAGAGAGAGAGAGAGAGCAACAGAGTTGGACTGGAGTCTCTTGATGACATGGAGATGGTTGCATTGTTTACTTGCTGTGGTCTGATGCCAACCAAGAGCGTACACACTGTCCATTACTGTCCCTCGTGAAATAACTGCGTACACACTGTCCATTACTGTCCCTCGTGAAATAACTGCGTACACACTGTCCATTACTGTCCCTCGTGAAATAACTGCGTACACACTGTCCATTACTGTCCCTCGTGAAATAACTGCGTACACACTGTCCATTACTGTCCCTCGTGAAATAACTGCGTACACACTGTCCATTACTGTCTCTCGTGAAATAACTGCGTACACACTGTCCATTACTGTCCCTCGTGAAATAACTGACAGAGCCCGCAGTCTCGGCAGAGTCAACCACTCACACATTCAATAAATTCACAAGGCAGCCGACAGAAGTGCCAACACAAACATTCCAGCCTCAGAAATGGAGTTCATTGTCAATCACAGCAGCAAAAACAACAAAGCAGTAGTTGCACACGCACTTAATCGTGTAAGGCACTGCCATATCTGGGACAAAAGGCAACTCGCCATTTCTTAAGTCTGCACTTCACAACACGATCCATGTTTGGCACAGTCAATGAGAATTCTACATTAAATCCGCAGATCACTTTCAGTAAAGTAATGACCAATTTTTATGTCTCCGGACGTATAGGGCATATAGGGTTAGCCCTATTTTATAGTCCAATGGGTGCTTGATGTGCGATGTGGTGAGCATCATGCTGGTCACCTTTGTTTCCCAGGAATTTTACCAAGTACCTATTTAAGTACATTTCAGGTCATAAAGAAGGGCGTACGACAAGGATGTGTACTGTCACCTGAATTATTTTTCACTATGCAGTGACTATATAACGAGATCTTTAAATGATACACCCAGAATTGTGGTTAGTGGGTACAATATAAACAATCTGCGTTATGCTGATGACACAGTCTTGACAGCAACAAGTCAGAAAAAACTACAGAAAATGATAGACATTGTGGTGTTGGAAAGTGGAAGAATGGGCCACAGTTTGAATAATGGGAAGACAGATGTAATGGTGGTAGCAAAGAAACGAATTTTCCCTAAATGTGTAATAAAAGTCAATGGTGTTATTTTAGGACAAGTACAGAAATTTAAGTATCTGGGCACATGTATAACATCAGATGGAAGATGCATTACTGAGATAAGAAACAGAATAGGACAGGTAAAAACTGCATTTTTTAAAATGAAGAACATCTTATGTAATATATCTCTGTCATTAAAGGTTAGATAAAAAAATTCTTGCTTGCTACATACATCCAGTTTTAACATATGGCTGTGAGTCCTGGATAATCGGTAGGCAGCCAAACAATTTCTCGATGCCTCAGAGATGTGGTTTTACAGAAGAATGCTTTGAATTTCTTGGACAACCAAAAAGAGCAACCAAGAGGTTTTGAAAGAGGCGGGAGCCCGAAGACAACTTATAACAAATATAAAAAAGAGTCAGTCATCATTTTTCGGCCTTGTTTTGAACGAGGGAAAATGGAACATTTTGTGACTACTGGAAAGATCTGTGGAAGGAGGGATAGAGGCAGACAACGAGAGGAGATTCTTGACAGTCTTGCATGGCATGGAGGTGTGTCGGCACATGAACTAATACATGCTGCAGGAGATCGTAGGTTGTGGAGAGGCGTGGACGCCAACGAAAGTCGGCAAGGCACCTGATCATGATGAAATCTTGCAGCCAATTTCATTTTTTAGTATAGCACAGTCCGGATATGAACCTACGACCTTCCGATCCGCAGGCCAACGTCTAGCCACTACATCAGTGCGGTCGCCCTGCTTACTGCAAAACACCAAAATTAGGTGTGTACGGATTTCTTGCATAGTTTCAATAATATTTCCGAGGAAGAAAGATTTAGTACTTGCTAGAATCTATTACAGGTTGTCTGCCCCTGTTATGGCAGGAACAATAACCCCATAACTATATGTATCTTATAAACACAGTTTTCAGGATAAACACACATCTCAGTATCTTATAATGTATATTTTAATACCAGGGGAAGCAACTCGGCAATTATTACTCAGAATACACAGTTTGATCCCTTTGATCATCTGGATTTGAGTGGACATGATCAAGGACCGACAGGCAAGTGCGCAAGTCACGTCACCGAAGTAAAAAACTTTCAGTCTATACTAAAGTTTTTCTTATTGTTCTGGGGCAGTTATTATTATTATTTTTTTTTTTGGGCCAAACGATAAATGTTATGGGAAACACCCCAAGTTACTGAAATGAAATGAGGCACATCAGGATTTTTCATCAGGCAGAAAATGGGAGTTTGGCCACTGAATGAGAACGGAGCCGGAAGAACTGCTTACGTAGGAAAATATGGGAGAGAGAGTTACTGAGCACGGGACAGAATAAGAAGCAACGACACATATTAGTGCTATATGTCCACATTAGAGAGGGAGACATTTTAGAAGACAAAAGAATAAACTTTTAGAGAAAACATTCCAGACAAGAAACTAAAAAAAAAAAAAAAAAACTGTTTAGTTACAGATTTGTAGACAAACATTCCAATAAATGCACATTTAGAAAAAAAAAAAAAAAAAAAAAAAACATTTTAGTCACAAATCATCCATAGTAAAGGAAATATCAAGAAATAGGCACCAGTCACATACACCAACAAAATACAGCAACAGTCACAATCATCAACAAAATACGGCACCAGTCACAAACATCAACAAAATACAGCACCAGTCACAAACATAAACAAGATACGGCACCAGTCACAAACATCAACAAAATACGGCACCTTTCACAAACATCAACAAAATACGGCACCAGTCACAAACATCAACAAAATACAGCACCAGTCACAAACATCAACAAAATACAGCACCAGTCACATACACCAACAAAATACAGCACCAGTCACAAACATCAACAAGATACGGCACCAGTCACAAACATCAACAAAATATAGTACCAGTCACAAACATCAACAAAATACGGCACCAGTCACAAACGTCAACAAAATATAGTACCAGTCACAAACATCAAAAATATACGGCACCAGTCACAAACATCAACAAAATACGGCACCAGTCACATACACCAACAAAATACAGCAACAGTCACAAACATCAACAAAATACAGTACCAGCGACAAACATCAACAAAATACAGTACCAGTCACAAACATCAAGAAACACAGTACCAGTACAAATATCAAGAAATACACTGCCAGGCCCGAATATCAAGAAATACACTACCAGGCCCAAATATCAAGAAATACACTACCAGACACGAATATCAAGAAATACACTCTAAAGTCCCCAACACCTAGATCCTGTTTTCTAAGAAACTTCAACAACTTGATGTGTGGTGTCTGAAAGCCAGAACGAGATGTGGTTTCATGTCTTGTTGTGTCCACAGCTACTTCGGTGTCAACATGAGGCTCATTAAAAACAGTTATATATGTTTGGTGTGTGGATTCTCTCATTGAAATCTGGTTACTTTTACACTTGCTGTTTCTGTTTCTTCTACTACTACTGTTACTGTTATTACTATTACTGTTACTGTTGCTAGTACTTATATTACTTCTGCTAATGCTGCTGTTGTCACTACTATCAACACTACTACTTGATGCTTACCTCCACGATTTCAACAACCACTACAGCTGCCGATGTTACTTCTACTATTACTGTTACTGTTGCTGCTGCTACTAAACAAACTACTCTAATGCTGCTTCTACTATTCATATTGCTGCTTCTGATAATATTACTAGTATTGCCACTGCTATTACAACAACAATTACCGCCACTACTACTACTACTACTACTACTACTACTACTACTACTACTACTACTACTACTACTACTACTACTACTACTACTACTACTACTACTACTACTACTACTACTACTACTACTACTACTACTACTACTACTACTACTACTACTACTACTACTACTACTACTACTACCACCACCACCACCACCACCAATAGTGCTATCACTACTACTACTACTACTACTACTACTACTATTACTACTACTACTACTACTACTACTACTACTACTACTACTACTACTACTACTACTACTACTACTACTACTACTACTACTACTACTACTACTACTACTACTACCACCACCACCACCACCACCACCACCAATAGTGCTATCACTACTACCACCACCACCATTTCTACTACTCCTATATTGTCTACTACTACCAACATCACTGCCGCCGCTGCTACTACTATTACTACTACTACTACTACTACTACTACTACTACTACTACTACTACTACTACTACTACTACTACTACTGGTAATCAGTTGTCGTTATTGCTACTTATAAACTTACCATCACACTGCTACCAACGCAACTACTATCATCACGTGGGGCAACAAATTACGTAGAAACAGCCGGCAAATAATTGCTACAAGCCTGATTCCACCCTGTGTCTGTGGAGAATGACAGTTTTAGTAATAAAACAAAGACGATGACATTTGTGGTAATGAAACATAACAGAAGAAGACACTTGTGGTAATGAAACATCACAGGAGATGACATCTGTAGTAATAAAACATAATAGAAGACGAAATTTATTTCATTAAAACATCACTGTGAGGAAATATAGACACACACTTTACATGAGTAACATTGATTTTGATAATGCGGTGCACAGTGATTTTGCCATTGTTGTGTCAGCTTGTACCTCATCCAGTCTGTAAGCAATGATTTATTAGACAGCGAAGAAAACACTATTCGTCCGTCAGTGGGAGCAAAGATCCGGTATATGATGCTAAACTAGTAATTTACAGACCAAACGGCAGTCGGTGGGTGGAGGGTCAACATCCCGTATGTGGCCTTAACCTCCAGGGTCAGTGCTTGGTAGCAATTTCAGGCCCGGTCAGTAAACCCGACGGCAAAGTTTATTTTTTCTGGGCTGGTTAAAAATTCTTACACAATGCGGATTCGAACACAGAGCCATGGACCCACTAGTCGAGCATCTAACCGCTTCTCCACTGGCGCTCTCCCTCCGTTTACAGCTAAAAGATTTTAGACTTTGTTACAGTGCAAATAGATACTTTATGCTGGCATCCATCAATGACCCAGCGGCTTAACGTTGCCATGCATAAGATTCAATGATCCGTGCCACTGGCAACTTCTATTCTGTGCAAACACCCTAAGGGGGATAACCAAGCAGCTACGTAGGAGCCTAATCAAACATTCGGTTTTCTCCCCATTCTAATGCAATCAAACATGTAACCAGTTTTCCATATTTAATTGACATGGCCGGTCCCACACCCTTTCTCGTGATATCTTAGACCAGTGGCGCTCAACCTTCCTAATGCTGCGACCCTTTCATACAGTTCCTTATGTTGTGGTGAACCCTAACCATAGATTTATTTTCGTTGCTACATCATAACTTCTTGTTTGATCCTTCTGCAGAAAACTTTTACCTGGAGGCTTTATGTAATCTATCGTGCAGTTCATATCTTTTCGTGTATCATACAGTTTTGTCTTTATTGTGGTCGTAACAGGCCAGATTGTGTCTCTGTTGTCAGCATCCAGTTGACATTGTTTGAGTACATGCTGAGCAAGTTGCAGAGACTCGTTGTCATGTTTCCTACACCTACAAGTTTGAACAGATGTTGACGAAGTCTGTTGTGACTGTCCGTAGTCTAAATATAATACACTGTGCATCTGTACAGGGGCGATAAAGCTAATCTTGAGGAGAGAATTTGGTGCGTGTATCCAGCCACCTTTCTTGGATGCTAGATAGTGTTAATGTTCTAGTCTCTTGGTGGGTGATATGGTTCCAGTGAAGTGTTACAGTTTAAACACCATAGTCTTTGTCCCTGGTATG
>CAJHNH020000562.1:130000-205000 GCA_905116865.2 Candidula unifasciata
TTTTCTCGGATTCAGCTATCTGTCTGGTTATGACCTAGCGACATCCTAATTCACCCTTTCAGATATTTGTCTAGCTCTAACAAAACAAAGTGTCTCTTCACTTATTCAGCTATGTAGCTATACAAACCAGAGTGTCTCTTCACGTATTCAGCTATGTATCTAGCTCTAACAAAGCAATGTGTCTCTTCACGTATTCAGCTATGTATCTAGCTCTAACAAAGCAATGTGTCTCTTCACGTATTCAGCTATGTATCTAGCTCTAACAAAGCAATGTGTCTCTTCACGTATTCAGCTATGTATCTAGCTCTAACAAAGCAATGTGTCTCTTCACGTATTCAGCTATGTATCTAGCTCTAACAAAGCAATGTGTCTCTTCACGTATTCAGCTATGTATCTAGCTCTAACAAAGCAATGTGTCTCTTCACGTATTCAGCTATGTATCTAGCTCTAACAAAGCAATGTGTCTCTTCACGTATTCAGCTATGTATCTAGCTCTAACAAAGCAATGTGTCTCTTCACGTATTCAGCTATGTATCTAGCTCTAACAAAGCAATGTGTCTCTTCACGTATTCAGCTATGTATCTAGCTCTAACAAAGCAATGTGTCTCTTCACGTATTCAGCTATGTATCTAGCTCTAACAAAGCAATTTGTCTCTTCACGTATTCAGCTATGTATCTAGCTCTAACAAAGCAATGTGTCTCTTCACGTATTCAGCTATGTATCTAGCTCTAACAAAGCAATGTGTCTCTTCACGTATTCAGCTATGTATCTAGCTCTAACAAAGCAATGTGTCTCTTCACGTATTCAGCTATGTATCTAGCTCTAACAAAGCAATGTGTCTCTTCACGTATTCAGCTATGTATCTAGCTCTAACAAAGCAATGTGTCTCTTCACGTATTCAGCTATGTATCTAGCTCTAACAAAGCAATGTGTCTCTTCACGTATTCAGCTATGTATCTAGCTCTAACAAAGCAATGTGTCTCTTCACGTATTCAGCTATGTATCTAGCTCTAACAAAGCAATGTGTCTCTTCACGTATTCAGCTATGTATCTAGCTCTAACAAAGCAATGTGTCTCTTCACGTATTCAGCTATGTATCTAGCTCTAACAAAGCAATGTGTCTCTTCACGTATTCAGCTATGTATCTAGCTCTAACAAAGCAATGTGTCTCTTCACGTATTCAGCTATGTATCTAGCTCTAACAAAGCAATGTGTCTCTTCACGTATTCAGCTATGTATCTAGCTCTAACAAAGCAATGTGTCTCTTCACGTATTCAGCTATGTATCTAGCTCTAACAAAGCAATTTGTCTCTTCACGTATTCAGCTATGTATCTAGCTCTAACAAAGCAATGTGTCTCTTCACGTATTCAGCTATGTATCTAGCTCTAACAAAGCAATGTGTCTCTTCACGTATTCAGCTATGTATCTAGCTCTAACAAAGCAATGTGTCTCTTCACGTATTCAGCTATGTATCTAGCTCTAACAAAGCAATGTGTCTCTTCACGTATTCAGCTATGTATCTAGCTCTAACAAAGCAATGTGTTTCTTCACGTATTCAGCTATTTATCTAGCTCTAACAAAGCAATGTGTTTCTTCACGTATTCAGCTATGTATCTAGCTCTAAGAAAGCAATGTGTCTCTTCACGTATTCAGCTATGTATCTAGCTCTAACAAAGCAATGTGTCTCTTCACGTATTCAGCTATGTATCTAGCTCTAACAAAGCAATGTGTCTCTTCACGTATTCAGCTATGTATCTAGCTCTAACAAAGCAATGTGTCTCTTCACGTATTCAGCTATGTATCTAGCTCTAACAAAGCAATGTGTCTCTTCACGTATTCAGCTATGTATCTAGCTCTAACAAAGCAATGTGTCTCTTCACGTATTCAGCAATGTATCTAGCTCTAACAAAGCAATGTGTCTCTTCACGTATTCAGCTATGTATCTAGCTCTAACAAAGCAATGTGTCTCTTCACGTATTCAGCTATGTATCTAGCTCTAACAAAGCAATGTGTCTCTTCACGTATTCAGCTATGTATCTAGCTCTAACAAAGCAATGTGTCTCTTCACGTATTCAGCTATGTATCTAGCTCTAACAAAGCAATGTGTCTCTTCACGTATTCAGCTATGTATCTAGCTCTAACAAAGCAATGTGTCTCTTCACGTATTCAGCTATGCATCTAGCTCTAACAAAGCAATGTGTCTCTTCACGTATTCAGCTATGTATCTAGCTCTAACAAAGCAATGTGTTTCTTCACGTATTCAGCTATTTATCTAGCTCTAACAAAGCAATGTGTTTCTTCACGTATTCAGCTATGTATCTAGCTCTAACAAAGCAACGTGTCTCTTCACGTATTCAGCTATTTATCTAGCTCTAACAAAGCAATGTGTTTCTTCACGTATTCAGCTATGTATCTAGCTCTAACAAAGCAACGTGTCTCTTCACGTATTCAGTTTTGTATCTAGCTCTAACAAAGCAATGTGTCTCTTCACGTATTCAGCAATGTATCTAGCTCTAACAAAGCAATGTGTCTCTTCACGTATTCAGCTATTTATCTAGCTCTAACAAAGCAATGTGTTTCTTCACGTATTCAGCTATGTATCTAGCTCTAACAAAGCAATGTGTCTCTTCACGTATTCAGCTATTTATCTAGCTCTAACAAAGCAATGTGTTTCTTCACGTATTCAGCTATGTATCTAGCTCTAACAAAGCAACGTGTCTCTTCACGTATTCAGTTTTGTATCTAGCTCTAACAAAGCAATGTGTCTCTTCACGTATTCAGCAATGTATCTAGCTCTAACAAAGCAATGTGTCTCTTCACGTATTCAGCTATGTATCTAGCTCTAACAACGCAAAGTGTCTCTTCACGTATTCAGCTATGTATCTAGCTCTAACAAAGCCATGTATCTCTTCACGTATTCAGCTATGTATCTAGCTCTATCAAAGCAATGTGTCTCTTCACGTATTCAGCCATGTAGCTATAACAAAGCAATGTGTCTCTTCGCGTATTCAGCTATGTAGCTATAACAAAGCAGTGAGTCTCTTCACGTATTCAGCCATGTATCTAGCACTAACAAAGCAGTGAGTCTCTTTACGTGTTCAGCTATGTAGCTATAACAAAGCAGTGAGTCTCTTCACGTATTCAGCCATGTATCTAGCACTAACAAAGCAGTGAGTCTCTTTACGTGTTCAGCTATGTAGCTATTACAAAGCAGTGAGTCTCTTCACGTATTCAGCTATGTAGCAATACAAAGCAGAGTGTCTCTTCACGTATTCAGCCATGTATCTAGCTATAACAAAGCAGTGAGTCTCTTCACGTATTCAGCTATGTAGCAATACAAAGCAATGTGTCTCTTTACGTATTCAGCTATGTATCTAGCTATAACAAAGCAGTGAGTCTCTTCACGTATTCAGCTATGTAGCAATACAAAGCAATGTGTCTCTTTACGTATTCAGCTATGTATCTAGCTATAACAAAGCAGTGAGTCTCTTCACGTATTCAGCTATGTAGCAATAGAAAGCAATGTGTCTCTTTACGTATTCAGCTATGTATCTAGCTATAACAAAGCAATGTGTCTCTTCACGTATTCAGCTATATATCTGGCTCTAACAAAGCAGTGAGTATCTTCACGTATTCAGCTATGTATCTAGCTATAACAAAGCGACTTGTCCATTCGCGTTTAGACACATGCGAACATATCAAATCACCCGCATACCATACCCGTATATAACAGTTTTCGTCACTCAGTTGACTGCGGCCCATTGGTGGGCGCTGGGAAAGTCCAGCTGATCCTACCAATATTTGTTCCTAATCATGTAACAGGGTAGGGTAGGTAGATTTCTCTCTTCTAGAAATGCTTTCTGCAGAGTATAACAACACAAGGATGAGACTAAACACTTCAGGCAATAGACTGGTGTACAGCAACTCGACCATGTCGTTTATGCATTGCAGCAAGAAAAGGATCCATTTAGTGCTCTCTCATATGTTGATTTAACTCTCTAGCAATGCTCCTGACGAGATACAGCGAAATGTATCAGGCGATAAATGTAAATAACCCAGAAATCCTGTTCAGTGGCATAAAACATTTAGATTGTGGTACCCGACGGTTAATTAACCTGTAGTCCAGTTTAATGTTAGAATAAGAACATTCACTCATGCAGCTGTTAATTGACTGACTTACCTTCAACTCCCACGACAAGCGATAAAACTTCTGATGCCACAAAGTGCCACCATTCGGATGAGAATCACCCAGGTGCTAGCCCCAGATCCCCCGTTCAACCAGTAGGTTATTTTAAGGGTTACAAACAACAGACGGGTGGGGCTTGAAAATAAGCCAAAAATAAAAAAAAAAATAAAAAATTGCGTCCTATATTCACCATCTTTATCTTCATAATGTGCCCTGCCAACTGGCATAGACGCTCATGCATCTCCACATATCACGATCCCTGGTTGCCTGGAACATCTCTCTTGATGATACACCTCTATGCCATCGTTTCAGCCATCCAGCATCATCTCTCTTGGTCTGCCTCTATCCCCTTTTTCACTGATCTTTCCAGTTGTCATGATGTTCTTAGATGACTCTCTTCTCATTATGCGACCAAAAAACAGTGGATTTTTTCTCCTATTTATTGTTGTGTATAGAGATCTACTTTCATATTCTTCATCAAAACAAACGTTGTTAGTTACTCTGGCCGTTCAAGGTATTTATACCATTCGTCTCAGAAACCACATCTCTGTTGCTTCCAAATTCTTCCTAATTTGTTAACAGACATTCCAATATTCGTTTGTGACAACAGAGATTATATGCCTTAGAAGAGCTGCAGGAGTTTCAAGGAAAGACAGAATACGAAATCATGAAATCAGACGAATGCTAGGAATAAAGCCAGTCTTACAGGTCATTAAAGAACAACAAATGAAGTGGTTTGGACACCTAACAAGAATGCCCTGGTACCATCTGCCATAGCGAGCCACACTAAAACGTTACAACGGGTATAGAACGAGTGGAAGACCTCGAGGAATATGGAGTAATGGCACTAGGAACAGCCTTACAGAAATGAACATCAGTCTTAATAGTGCTCTTGACAGAGCTCATCAACGAACATAACATCTCCCCCCGACACTTTGATGAGTTACAAGGTGGAAGAGAAGAAGAAGAAGAAGAAGCTACAGTACAGCAGAACAGGTTCTGTGTAACATTTTAGCACACTATTTCTGACATTAAATGAGATCGATTTATTTCATAAGATATTGTTCAGTTCCTGAAATGCAGCTTTCGCTTGAACTATCCTGATTTTAGTCTCTGTCAAACATTTTCCATCTGATGATATGATTGTTCCCAAATATTTTTGTTTATTGGCTTGGTTACGACTTTCCCCTTCAATTTAGATATAACAATGTGGAGTTTTCTTTTTCTTTGATATAACCATTACTTCCGTTTCTTAATATTTAATGAAAGTCCTTTCTTAGTCCTATATTTGGGCGGATTTATTGTAAAAAGCGGTTAGTAAGTTGTACCCCACCAGGCGATTAACACCCGGTGACACAAAGTGCCACCATGCGGATGAGGGTCAACCATGGAGAGGTCCCGGAAATCTCATTCAACCGTTACGTTACATTAGGACCCCACCAACAGCCAGAATAGGGTTCAAGATAAGGAAAAATGCATCCCCCATGGTAAGGCGGTTAGTTTATTCCAGCAAAGTTAGCGTTTCGTCGTACGAGTCAGTTTTGTTTGTATAACTCTCAGGTTGGTCTCTGCTCAATGTTCCCTACTTTATATGGGCCGCGGGTGGGAGAACGTTCAGCAACACTGCTCTAGGTAGTGCACCATATTATGTTTCAAAATCAAGAACATAGAACATTCCCCGGGCCATTTCCCATTTGTCTGCTGCATCGTAAAACGTGTTTTAATTATGGCCCCTAGGTTTGTCTCCTGTCTGAAATGTTTTTAACAACACAAACTATTAACGCTGCACACTAGCGCTATCTGCGTTTCTGTCAGCGCAGTGTGGGAGTTGTGGATCGTTCCTTTCTATCTGAATGTTATTATATATGTGGCAAGCTCGGAACTTCCAGTCGCATGGGCGCCGAAACCTGAGGGCTAGGTCTTCATACCCCTTTGAGGACCGCCTCAATAAATAATGATAGTTTTAAAGAAATAGAAGAAAGCTAACTGGTTCCTTTAAACTATGTATGAAAATTCTCCTTATAGGGGTTTTTTTTTTTGCATTTTATATTATTACAAACATAGTATTATACTTAATTGCTTTTCGCCACTTCGATATCATTAGTACTGTCACTATTATTATTCTATGAAACAAGAATGTGATACCTTTAGCAAGCCTTTGGCTAAAGCATTTGTAAGTCAGGGGTGAGGGGGGGGGGTGGGTGAGGGGATCTGAGTCCTAACCCGTTTAGCAACCAGTGGTTTTGCTTTGTGTCGACGCCCTGTCCACTTGCGCCTTCCTTTTTCTAATGCAAAGTAGGGTTTAGTTTTATTGATAGATCTGATTTTAGTTAATCTGGGTTACAGTTAGTGTCACGCCTCTGTCGGTCCCGTTGTCTGAATGTCTGCCTGCCTATCGTTTAGTATATCTGTTTGTCTCCATTGTGGGAGTGTCTGCCTGCCTGTCATTTAGTATGTCTGTCTGTCTGCCTGCCTATCGTTTAGTATATCTGTTTGTCTCCATTGTCGGAGTGTCTGCCTACCTGTCATTTAGTATATCTGTCTGTCTCCTTTGTCGGAATGTCTGCCTGCCTGTCGTTTAGTGTATCTGTCTGTCTCCGTTGTTGGAGTGTCTGCCTGCCTGTCGTTTAGTATTTTTGGCTGTTTGCTCGATAGCCTATCTGTCCGCATACAGAGATAGATGAATAGATCGATATTTAGATTGACAGAGATATTTCTAGGAAGAAACGATGACAGAAAGACTTCATTCATTCTTGCATTTGTTCATTCAATCATTCATTCATTCGTGCATTCATTCATGCATTCATTCATTCGTTTTCCTGGTGTATCATTATATGTCACATAGTGCTCGCAGTTTATTTCTCCGATCCATTCTATCCTGTGCGATCAATTCAAAATTATGGATGGAATACAGTCCAGCAGCTTTGGTCTCTGTCATCAACGTTCGTCTTAGGGTTTATTTTGGGCGTTCTCGCCTCCTGAATCTTTTTATTTCCCAGTTCAATACCTTTTGATGATTCTCTGCTGGTTTCTTCCTAGGATGTCTCCAATGTAGCGCCATCCTCTCTGCCTGTCAACTGTTGATACTAGCGGCTACCTGAGCATTTTTCTTATTTCTTACCTCCTCTTGGATGCATCCCTTTTTATTTTCACAAATTTTCTCAGGCATTGGTTTTAAGGGCTTAATACAAATCCAGTCATGTTTACTGCTATAAGGCGGTGTGTGTTCCGGAGCCCCTTTTGATTATGGACTCATTGCCCCATCAGGGTTGGCGAAGTTGGTACTTTCGTATACATTTAGTACTATTTGACCCATGCCCAGCCAAACTGTTCTTTTGGTACCACGCCGGATGACTGGTAGGTTTTAAGTTTGAATCTATATTTAACATTCTGGGATTTTGTTGAACCTTTACAAATAATCGGTGGGCTGTGTAGTTGAGATTCTACATTTGTCTGAAACAGCAGATGTTTCCGCGCTTTCTGTCCTATGACTTCTTTGCAAGGATACAGTAACCTCAGGCACGGGATCCAATTAATTTTACTAAAGGAAGACAGACGTCAACTATGCTACTGGTCATACAATATCCCAGCCTTGTTTAGGAAGCGCATTGTGAACGCGTCAATGAAGAATGGAAGGAGCTAATAATAATGTAAGATCAAGCAAAGAGTAAAAAAACTACCAGCAAAAATTTGGTTTACAGCTTCAGAAGAAACATGTGGAGATAAAAATCGCTTGCCATTAGTATCAAAATTTATGCTTAAACAGTTTCCTCTCTGCTTAACAATAATAAAATTAGGAACTTCTTTTTTTTAAAAACATTGTTCTTTTTTGATGACTTCAACAATAAGTGCATTGGCGATTTTAAAGTTATTGCTCCCAAACGTGCAATGCACCAACTGAAAGCCGCCACAACAGCTTTAAAACAAATATAGCGAAAGAAAAGTGGTACAGCAAAGATGCTATAGACAAAGTATGCCAGTTCTGATCAAATATAAAATAAGCTAGTTATATATTGACTTGCACACCTCTTTGTAAATCAGCTAGTTTCACATCTCGGACTTTCCTCCATAAGTAAATAGCCTTTCTTTTGTACTTATGTGTCAAGATGTCGGGATAAGACCTCAGTTCTATCCTAATTCTCTTACGAATTAAGTATATTTAAATTCAGAAAATACATGTTTGAGTTTTACTTATAGCGAAGTCAAATTCCATTGACCTAACTACTGCTTTGGACGCGAAGAATTCCCTCCCGCCTCTAGCCGGAGGGGCCCTTAGATTTATTACTCATTCTTTACTGAGCTTCCAGGCTAAGTGGGCAGGTTGCTGGCTTGTCTGTCTTTCTGCTTACCTCCATTTGAAAGTCACAGATTCACCCGGAAACTTCCAGGAGCATGGTTAAGTACATTGTGGAATAATATTACTGAAACATTATGCCCTGCTTCTGAGTGTAAGACAGATGTGGCTATATGAAGCAACGGAACATTGCCGTCAAACCGTTGAAACTGCATTAGAGCGAGAAACCATAGGGGTCACCAACAGACCGATAAAAGTTCTCTCCTCATACTCCCTCCCTGGATAGTCCAGACTGCTTGGGCATTCATCATTATCATCAGGTGCCTTGCCGACTGGCGTGGGCGATCAAGCCTCTCCATAATCTGCGATCTCCTGCAGCATGTTTCAGTTCGTGTGCCGACACACCTCCATGCCGTGCAACAAGACTGTCAAGCATCTTCTCTCGTTGTCTTCCTCTATCTCTCCTTCCACATATCTTTCCAGTGGTCACAACATGTTCTATTTTCCCTCTTCTCTCTTGGTTGCTCTTTTTTGGCTGTCCAAGGTATTCTAAGCATTCTTCTGTAAAACCACATCTCCGAGGCCTCCAGAAATTTTGGCCTGCCTACGGATTGTCCAGGATTCACAGCCCTATGTTAAAACTAGATGTATGTAGTAAGCAAGAATTCTTTTTCTAACTCTCAATGACAAGGATATATTGCACAAGATGTTTTTCATTTGATAAAATGCAGTTTTTGCCTGTCCTATTCTATTTCTTATCTCAGTTATGCATCTTCCATCTGATGTTATCCATGTGCCCAGATACTTAACTTTCTGTACTTGTCCTAAAATAACACCATCAACTTTTATTACACACTTAGGAATAAATCGTTTCTTTGATACCACCATTACTTCTGTGTTTCCATTATTCAAACTGAGGCCCATTCTTCCACTTTCTAACACTAAAATGTCTATAATTTCCTGTAATTCTTTCTGACTTGTTGCTATCAAGACTGTGTCATCAGCACAACGTAAATTGTTTATATTGTGCCCATCAATCACATTTCCGGGCATACCAATTTAAGCTCTCATGATATATTTACTGTATGTTGAAAACAAATCAGATGACAGTACAAATCCTTGTCGTACGCCCCTCTTTATGCTTTGAAATGTACCTAAACAGTTGTTAATTCTTATAGCTGCTGTTTGCTGCTAATACATATTCTTTATTATTTGTAGATCTTTCCCATCAATTTTTTAATTTTCCCAACAGTCTGATTACTTCTTCATGCTTCACACAGTAAAAAGCTTTTGTATAGTCTATGAAGCATAAGTACAAATCAGTCTTTACTTCTATAGCTCTTTCTGACAATGTCCTTAGGATGTAAATGGCATTGTTTGTACCGTTTCCTTCTACAAATCCACATTGTTCATCGCTGATTTCTGGTTTAATTTTGTTGCTTGGACATTACGTTTCCATTTTACAATATGATTTGCTCTATCTCCATTTATGTGTTACTAATATCTGGAGGCAAGGTCAACTATCGGTATCCTTCTTTTTCTTCTTCTTTTTTAGCCTGAAATAAGTTGTCTATATCAGCAATTTTGTCTCTTGTAAAAATTTCACTGTCGTTGTTAGTTCATTCAGTGGTCCATAGAGTTTACGTTCCACTGTTGTTCTTTCTGGCCAAAAGGTTTGCCTTAATGTGTGAAATTCGGTGCAGTCCTAGAGTTCTTGCTCTGCTTTCTGGGGCACCTTTTCACAGGTGCACATGGCTGATACGCCTATCTTGAATTTTGTGTACATCTGGTTATGTAATTGGTTGTGCCCTGTTCTGAGGCGGAGGATAATGACTTGTTCTGGTCTGTCCATAATAAAATAGTCATCTTGTGCTGGGGCTGGTGGTTTCCTGATCGATTTAATGATTCTTTTCCTTTGGTGGTATGTGACTGGTACATCCGGCTGCACTTTTGTCGCACCTTCCCATTCCAGTTGATCAGCTTTTTCATTGTCAGGCAATCCACAATGAGAAGGTATCCATTGCATTACGACTCTTCGCTGAAGGCTGAGTTGTGTCAGCAGTGTTAGGTATCCTAACACAGATAAAGTGTAACCAACATACAGCCTACTGTATGTGGGACCTTTAGTGAACACCCCAATCATGTCCATGCACCAATGCCTGCGTCTACATGAGACGACAACTGTCCACTATTCCTTGACGATCACCATCAGGTTGTGTCCTCAACCCAGGATCATTTTATGTGGTTAGGCTGCCCTCAACTACCACGACCAGAGGGTGTCATAGAGTCTGGTATGGAATTTTTTAAAGTATAACAAGGAACCTTCTACCTAGAGCATATTATTAAATGCTGTGAACAGTATAGTATTATAAACTATAATTATTCAAGGTTTCTTTCGACTCCAGTGGCTTATACACTATTTGATGTTGGATTCACAAGGCTTCACACATTCTCAGTGTCAACTGTTGGAAGATGCTGCACTTCGGTTGAACAGGACCTCCTAGACAGATAAGTTGTTGTGGCTGGAGATTGCGGTTACTCATAACACCAAGTGCCAGTTACCTAGGTCCATACTTCAGCAGTTTGGCAATGATGATAATTGCTGATGCTGGTGGCAACCCAGAAGTCCATCTGGAGTAGGGAATTCTTCGATTCCGTAGAGAGTTTCTTTGTCTTGCTGAATCCATTTCTTTACATTCCTACTTGTGTTGCAGTGAATACATACTGTTTTATTATTTTACATTCTATAGTTAGTGTCCATCCTTCACAGTCCTGAAGCTGTTTGGAATGTATGTGGTATTGTAGTATTTCATTCTGTACTGTGTTAATTTGACCAGCCAGGGATCACTATCTACTCTGAGGGCTTAAAAGTAGTGAGTAAGTCAGACCAAGTTACGTCTAGGAATATTTATTAGTTCTGTAGTGCCATAATTTAAGTCGCCTGAAACGTGCCCCCCTATGCTGAGCGGCGTAAGTCCCTTTTCTATGTGCGATCAGGTACCAAAACGAGGGCAGTATAAAGATATTACAATGCCACCAGCGCAGTGTGGTAGAAAAGTCAGAGATTAATTCCAACGATGAAACAGGAAGCCTATAACATCAACAATCAACTTCAATGTGTCCAAACAGGAGTTAAACGCTGAAGGCCATGTATAGGGTATCACATGAGTGTATTAACGAACACTTTGATCCAAAATGAGAAAATGTGTAAATAACCTGATAAACGGTGAATACTAACTCAAATACGCCAAGTACTCGCTATCGCACGCACACTCGTCTAGAGAAATTCACATGACATCTTCAAACAACTCATTACGGGTCAGCGTCTCACCCCTGAGGTAGGTTGGATGTTCTTTGGAGCTGCGGGAAACCGCATAGATCATTGCGAGCCAACATCTCAACACTTAAACTACTTCAGAGTGTCTATTTGGTTCATTAGGGGAAACCCTAATAAAGACACGTGACACCAGCATTATGTGACAATATGTCTGTCTACGTGTTGTCTGTGGTGCATGCCTCTCAGTCTGCCGACTCGCACTTATCTGAATCTGCTTACATATATAAACTGCGACTGTAAGTTAGGAGGTATAAATACAGTTTCATGTGTATTCAACCAGCGTTCATGACAAATCACTAAAATCAAAAGCCCAGTGATACCACAAACAGCAGTTAATTTTGGTCAAGCTGGTCTGAGACGTACTGAGGATGATATGCGACTAACTTCGTGTATGTCGAATCGTTCTCTCCGTCGATTGACAGATCTACCTGTCTGTCTACACGTAGACCATTCAGTATCAGTATCTACCGACCTGTCTCTACTGTTTAGAAGTGATCTAGACCAAGCACCGTTCTTCTTTTTGTCTCTGCATTCCTGTTTGCCTTTTATCATCAGGTTTATCAGTAACATCTAGTGCGTAGATTCTGGTAGTCACCACCGCAAATTGTGCATCCATCCACCCATCCATCCATCCACCCATCCATCTATTGCTTACGTGGGCGACTTCTGGGTCTGCTTCTATTGCTTCATTGTTATGGAACACTCTGTAAATACTATATGGTGGTAGTCCTGACACATGTCCGAACCATTTGCTTTGTTGACTCTTGATTCATTTTAGCACCGCTTCTATCACACTTTATTTCCTGTTATCGTCTTTTAATTAAATTTTTATCTTACTTTTAGAGTTCTATATAGACGTTTTTATTTAGTAATTACATTTATCTTCTTCATTTTGTTGCTAATATCCACATTAAACTGAAAGTACTTAGTGGCCTGATTATAACTACAATTTGTCCATTCTGACCGCTTAGATACTGACCGAAACATTGTGTGTGTTTGTGATACACGGGAATCCCCGTAACGGTTGTGATGATAGTACGTGGGAGAAAGAAAACGCACAATGCCTCTCAACATGATGAGGATCATGATGATGATAATAAAAGTGCTTAACAAATCATCTCCTCTTTGTTCTTAAAACCATATTTCAACGATAGCTTTAGATCCTTTGTTGTAGTGATCGTCTCAAGACCAAACCTTTAAATCTGGTATTGTCTGCTGTCATGTCAAACATATTCAAGATCAGCTTACCCCCAAAAATTGCACTCAAACAATCAAAAACATTCACTTACATTCTACTGCTACTGTGCGGCAGCTATTGTATTTACTGTGACCCATGTGGGTAGGGTACTAACTGCCAATAGCGTCGACGTCACGGCACAGCATTCATTTTTAATCGCTATTTGAAATTCATTAAACCTGTTTTTTTAATGTAACGTTTTTGCACGTTATAATTATTATTGTTATCGTTATTCTTCTTCTTATTATTTTTCTACTTATAACCCAAACAAGGTTCAGCCCCCCCCCCCCCCACCGTTTTAGGGCTCCCTATTCTCCGCCCCCAAGTACTTCTCCTAATCGCCCCCCACACCCCCAAAAGTAGCAGTGTCCAACAAATATATTTTTTGTGTCGGCGCCCCGCAGTAGAGGCAGCCATCAAACACAGCCTACTTATATTTAGTTGTGCCGAGTGTTGCTGTAAATCTGATGACGTCACGCCTACCTGTGCACGTCAGATTTTGTTGTCTGCCTGAAGCTTGGAACACACTCGGCTGGTTTCTGCCATTTCTCCACAGATGTTTTATTTTTATTGTCACTTTTTAATATTTTAAATTTTAAAAATAGTTACGAGATAGTTAAGAGATAGTTAAGAGATTGTTCGGAGATAGTTAAGAGATATTCAAGAGATAGTTAAGAAATATTCAAGAGATAGTCAAGAGATATTCAAGAGATAGTTAAGAGATATTCAAGAGATAGTTAGGAAATATTCAAGAGATATATAAGAGATGCTTGAGAAATATTCAAGACATAGTTAAGAAATATTCAAGAGAAAGAAAAGAGATAGTTAAGAGATATTCAAGAGATAGTTAAGAGGTAGTTGAGATATTTAAGAGATAGTTAACAGATATTCAAGAGATAGTTAAGAGATATTCACGAGATATTCAAAAGATGGTTAAGAGATATTCAAGAGATAGATAAGAGATAGTTAAAAGATCTTTAAGCGATAGTTAAGAGATATTCAAAAGATAGTTAAGAGATATTCAAAAGATAGTTAAGAGATAGAAGACGGCGAATAATGAGTACTCTAGATCTGTGTTCTTCAAAATCCCTGCCTGACCGTGTAACAGAGTAGGACAGACAGTGTTTTCTTCCGCGATTGCAAATTCTGATAATTATTTCTCTTAAAATTAGAAACATTATCAAGGCTACCATTGTAAAATTAACCCGTCTTGGAAGATGTGCAATCATGCACAGTTGATGGTAGGGAAAACAAAGATGATCGATGTCAGTCTTGTGTCCAGACATGAAATGAAATCATAGCTAAGTTTTGGATATCACTTGAAACAAAAAGAACATCCATCTGTCAGTCATAGAGCTATCAGATCGTTGCTCGCTTTCTCGACTTCCTAATTGTGTGAAAAGACCATACCTGTAACAAAAACCAAACAGAGAAATGAAAGAGACGTTATTGCAGCGCTTTATCTATCACAAATAATTTTACAGCCTCGTAGATTGTATAACCTCTAAGCAGCGTCAGGAGTGACTTTTCATTTGTTAACATCAGATTTAAGAATGCACAGCTATCTACATTCCCTTCTGTTTCTTTGTTTGATTAACTGTCAATTTTAGAGGGTCAGGAAACACTTTCCGCAGTTTTAGAGGGTCAAGAAACACTTTCCGCAGTTTTAGAGGGTCAGGAAACACTTTCCGCAGTTTTAGAGGGTCAGGAAACACTTTCCGCAGTTTTAGAGGGTCATGAAACACTTTCCGCAGTTGTGGAGGGTCACGAAACACTTTCCTCAGTTGTGGAGGGTCACGAAACACTTTCCTCAGTTTTGGAGGGTCACGAAACACTTTCTTCAGGTCTAGAGGGTCACGAAACACTTTTCTCAGTTTTAGAGGGTCACGAAACACTTTTCTCAGTTTTAGAGGGTCGTAAAACACTTTCCTCAGTTTTAGTGGGTCACGAAACACTTTTCTCAGTTTTAGAGGGTCGTAAAACACTTTCCTCAGTTTTAGTGGGTCACGAAACACTTTTCTCAGTTTTAGAGGGTCGTAAAACACTTTCCTCAGTTTTAGAGGGTCACGAAACACTTTCCTCAGTTTTAGAGGGTCACGAAACACTTTCCGCAGTTTTAGAGGGTCACGAAACACTTTCCGCAGTTTTAGAGGGTCACGAAACACTTTCCGCAGTTTTAGAGGGTCACGAAACACTTTCCGCAGTTTTAGAGGGTCACGAAACACTTTCCGCAGTTTTAGAGGGTCACGAAACACTTTCCTAAGTTTTAGAGGGTCACGAAACACTTTTCGCAGTTTTGGAGGGTCACGAAACACTTTCCTAAGTTTTAGAGGGTCACGAAACACTTTCCACTGTTCTGATCTGTAAAACAGATGTGCGTGGGAAACTCAAAGTTCTAAAACGAGACTGAAGTCTACAAGTACACAAATAACCAGAACTTTCCGCTGAAGTTGAAACCGCTGAATGGAAAAATAAATATCTCTCCTGACACGCCAATTGTAGACACCTAATGTATTTGTAATGTATCTCCTATGCACTTAATCTTCCTCGTGCCGATTAAACACTAGCTCTGTTGTCTAGGTGTCAAGTCACAGCTCGTTCCAGCCAAACGTCTCTTCTCTCCGTCACACGTCTTTCAATGACAGTTGACGAAAGTTGACAGCAATTCCGGGTTTATTATCAATACAACACAAGCGACAAGAATCAACAGTAGAACTAATTACTTACGTCATTCGGGCATTCTCGCCTTACTCACGCTTTAAGTCTCCAGCCACGCTTTAGACAATGGACACGACTGGCATAACCAACAGGCCGTAAAACACAACTGCTTTCCTAAACAGTGATTTAACACAGCTCCGCTCCTTGTCGCTCTGGACGAACGTTCACTAGATTCTCATCCAGATCCACGTTCAAACCTATCACTCTAGATTCAGTTCCACTTCCTGTCACTCTTGGGTCCGGTCACAAAATGACCACCTCATCCTCAATCACCCATATCTCGCATCCACACATTCCCACACGTGAATTGCTGAATTTTGTCTTTTCACCACCTCTCCGTGAAACCCACGCTACTAGGGACTTTCCCAGTTCTGTCATTCAGCCATTTCCCCGTGACCCAGGATTCTCATACCCCAACTCTATCGCTAAGTCATATCCTGACGTTATACCCATTTATAGCATCATTACAGTATTTGCAATAATGTGACATTATGCCACTCACGTGGGTTTTTACGCGTGATAAATGAAAATACAGGAGGACAGACACACGTAGGATGACCATAATATCTTCAGTTGAAAAGAAGACATCACAAATAAGTCAGTTTAACCCATTAGCTTTCTTCTAGGTCACCGAGATAAAAAGTTTAATTATCCCCTCAGAAATAGTATAATAACCGGAACGATTGACACCAAGAAATAAACGAAACAATATGCTCATTAACTGTTTACAATTCTCATCGGCACATGTCAGGCATTACAAGTGTCTGAAATTAGAAAGTATCACAGATATTACTATAAGATATAACTAAGATATAACTATAAGTGTATGGTGTATTCTTAAGCTAATTCCTAGATTGTTGTAAACACTGTAGAGTGACAAGGCGACGGCCGGGACACACCTAGAGAAACAGGACTGTCCTGGTGAAAACATGACGTAAAGTCACCCTAGATATGAGACTAACAAATATCTTTCGCCATCATCATGTTGGGCTCCTGGTCCCAATTTGGTGGGATAAAAGACATCTCCCTAACATTGGCGTCTTTACAGACGATAGTGTTCTACTGCGATATGAGGAGTCATGAGACTCACAGCCCATGGCGATGGCGAGTGTGACTAGCAAGACCCGCCCGTGTCAAGAAAAGTCTTCCACAATGATAGCATGGGATTTCAGGACCATTATTAACAACATTTGTGTGTAATCCGTTTCTTTTCAGACGCTCAACTCTCATCCTTTCTGCAATAATTTCTTCCTTCAGTCTCATTCCCTTCCTGATATGCCCTTTCCACACAACACGGTCCATGGCATTTGGTTCCCAGTTGTCCACCTTAATACCTGTATCATTCATGTCACATGGGGTGAGGGGGGAGAGGTAGTAGTCGAAGAAGAGGAGGACAAAGAAGAATCTCGAATGACAGCATCAAGAAATGGACAGGACTAAGTTTTCATAAACTTATTCATCAAGTAGAAGACAGAGAAAGATGGCGGATGTGATGTGCTAGAGCGTCCATGGATACACGCCCACGACCCTAACGGGTCAAGGGTTACGTTATATTCGGTCCCAACCCTAGTCGTGTTATAGTTCATCTTGAATGTTCCCGCTTCTTCATTTCATTTGTTTCCCATTTCAGTCTCTGTTCAGTGATTCTCTGCCCGCTTGTCTTATTGATATTGCTAGTTTTCTCATAAAAGTGTTTGTCGTAACATTTTTTTATTGCTTTTTCGTCTTTCTCGAATTCATTCCATTTAATGTTCAGAAATTTATTTAGGCATTTGTTTTTGAATACTCTTAACATTTCTGTCTTATTTTTAGTTGTTCTCCAATTTGTATGCATGGCAATGTTGAATGTACAAAATAAAACCCTCATCTGCACAGTCCGTGGCGACAGCACTAGCCATACGGCGCTAAATCCTCAGCCTCAAATACAACCTGCCACCTCCCCCCCCCCCACCCCCGCCTACACCGCAAAAGTGGTATAAAAAATGACATTAACTGGCAGATTGTAGAATGTAAAATAACATTAAAATTGAAAACACGTAAAAAAAAAAAGTGTTTATAAAAAATATCAATCAATCAGTTAGGTGCCGTCTCCACAATGAAGGTTAGCTGCAATGGATCTCCAACAAGCCCTGTCTCTTGCCCTTTATGTACACTCACTCATACTGCTGTTTGTCCATCTCTAGATGTTATCCTCCCACTTGTAACGCTGTCTGCCTTTTGCTCGACTACCTTGAACCTTTCCCTCTAGGATGATCTTTACAATACTGTTATGTCTTTTAATGTGACCAAAATATTTCACTCATCTCTTTTTTATTTCACCTAGCAAATCCCTTTTCATTCCCAATTTCCTCAATACCTCTGTATTTGATAGCTTTTGTTTCCATGAAATACGACCTAATATTCTGTATATCCACATCTCCAAAGAACTGATACGATTTTCCAGTTGTTGGTTCATTGTGGATGTCTCTGTGCCATACAGTAAGGTTGAGAATATACATAACATTTGACAATTCTCATTTTTAATGTATTGCTTATGTCTCTTGATGTCAGTAACTTTTGCATGTTGTTGAAAATGTTTTTGGCCATCCCTATTCTTTTCTTGACTTCTGTTTCACTTCTGCCGTCACATGTTATTACTTGTCCAAGATATAAGCAATTTTTAACGTGTTCCAATTTCACCCCTTCACTGTGATATTCATTGTTAGCTGATTATTTTCTTTGGTTTCATAATTTGTTAAAACTATTTTTTAAAAGAGTAATTCTAATAAATTATTAATTAATGAGAAACTCATCGACATATTCTTACATGTGTGTGCTTTTGAGCATATTGTGTATATTTAAATGACATTATGTCTAATTTTTGTATGCGTGTCTTTTTTGTCCTTCTATTTGTGTTTCTGTCTTTCCATCTGTATGTTTACTTGTCTGCGAGTTTGTAAACAAAATACATATGATAACCGTGTATTATATGACCCTTTACATTCCCTCTTGGTGTCTTTGATGTCAACAGGAGTACACAAGAAATCATCATCATGAGGGATCAAACACTCCAGGTGATTCTGTCAGTCTTGATTCTGAACACGCAGTCAGGTAAATGTCAGTTACTTTCAACCTGATAGATAGATAGATAGATAGATAGATAGATAGATAGATAGATAGATAGATAGATAGATAGATAGATAGATAGATAGATAGATAGATAGATAGATAGATAGATAGATAGATAGATAGATAGATAGATAGATAGATAGATAGATAGATAGATAGATAGATAGATAGATAGATAGATAGATAGATAGATAGATAGATAGATAGATAGATAGATAGATAGATAGATAGATAGATAGATAGATAGATAGATAGATAGATAGATAGATAGATAGATAGATAGATAGATAGATAGATAGATAGATAGATAGATAGATAGATAGATAGATAGATAGATAGATAGATAGATAGATAGATAGATAGATAGATAGATAGATAGATAGATAGATAGATAGATAGATAGATTAGATATATAGATAGATTAGATAGATTAGATAGACAGACAGACAGACAGACAGACAGACAGACAGACAGACAGACAGACAGACAGACAGACAGACAGACAGACAGACAGACAGACAGACAGATAGACAGATAGACAGATAGATAGATAGATAGATAGATAGATAGATAGATAGATAGATAGATAGATAGATAGATAGATAGATAGATAGATAGATAGATAGATAGATAGATAGATAGATAGATAGATAGATAGATAGATAGATAGATAGATAGATAGATAGATAGATAGATAGATAGATAGATAGATAGATAGATAGATAGATAAACTATTAGACAGAAATAGAGAGAGACAGAGAGAGAGCGAGAGAGAGAGACAGACAGAGAGAGAGAGACAGAGAGAGACAGACAGAGAGAGACAGAGAGAGGCATAGAGAGAAATAGAGAGAGACAGAGAGAGAAAGAGAGAGAGACAGAGAGAAAGAGACAGAAAGAGAGAGATAGAGAGAGACAGAGAGATAGAGACAGAGACAGAGAGAGACAGACAGACAAAGAGAGAGAGAGAGAGAGAGAGAGAGAGAGAGAGAGAGAGAGAGAGAGAGAGAGAGAGAGTGCTATGGGGAAATGTCATGTATGCAGCTCATTAGCCACCCCACAGAACAAGACCCGCTGGCATATATTAGAAATACAACTTATTTAACTTTCTCAGCAGTTATAATTTAGACATAAATCATTATTGACATTATCATCATCATCCTCCTTATCATCCTTATTATTATCATTATCATCATCATCATCATTATCATTGTCATCATCATCATCATCATCATCATCATCACCCTTATCATCAACATCATTATCATCATCATTTTTATCATCATCGTCATCATCATCATCATCCTTTCCATCATCATCAGTATCATCATCATCATCACTAACACCATCACCACCATCATCATCATGCTGTTGAGCCATTCTGTGTCACATAAGGCAGTCGGTTTCTCCTTTTTTTTGTCTCCTGTTCAACCCGTTCGATGTCTGGGATGGAATGTAGTATATCGCCTTTAACCTCTCCAATCAACGTTCATTTTAGGATTTCTTGGGGCGTCCTAGTTTGCTCAGTCTGTTTGTTGACCATTTCAGCGCCTTTTCAGGATTGCTCGCTTCCTATCGCTTCCTGCTAAGATGGCACCATCCTCATTGTCTTACAACTGAGACCAGTGGTTGTCTAGAGCCACGGATCCGCTATGTTCATGTTACAGGGCAGAAACCCAGAATCACAAGCAGAAACCCCGAGTCACAAGCAGAAACCTGGAGTCACAAGTAGAAACCCGGAGTCACAAGCAGAAACCCGGAGTCACAAGCAGAAACCCGGAGTCACCAGCTGAAACCCGGAGTCACAAGCAGAAACCTGGAGTCACAAGCAGAAACCTGGAGTCACAAGCATACCCGTCCGGCTCCACCAAACACATATGGCGTTTATTTGCTGACCCACATTCTTTACTTGCGCCAAATATAGACCTCGGCCTAGGGTTAACGTACGGGATGTACACTGGCGCCTAACTCTGGCAGTTCCGGCACCTTGAGATCCCCCAAACTTTTTGTTAGCAGAATCTAATATCATCGTCATCAAGTGACTTTCCGACTGGCCTAGGCGATCACGCCTCTCCGCGATATGCGATCCTCAAATGAGTGTATTTGTTCGTGTGTTGACACCCATCTATGCCATGACAGAAGACTCATGACTCTTCTCCCTCTGCCGTCCTCTGCCTCTCTCTCCACAAATTTTTCCCGTGGTCACATGTTGCAGTTTCTCTATTCTCCTAACACGACAAAACATTATGACTGTCTTTATCTGATGTGTGTGAATAGTTGTCTTTGAGGCCTCGCCTCTAGCATAGCATCTGGGTTGCTCTTTTTGGCTCTCCAAGGAATTATAAGCATTCTTTTGTAAAATGAAATCTCCGAGTTGTCAAGATATTGTTCGCATGTATATTTATTGTCCAGGATTCACAGTCGTATGTTGAAAATGGCTCCATAAAGCATGCGAGGTTTCTTTGCCTAACCTCGGGTGACGAAGATTCATTGCATAAGATGTTCTTCATTTTATAAAAGGCAGTTTTGGCCTGTCCTATTTTGTTCTTCATCTATGTTTATACATCTTCCACCGGTTGTTACTCGTGTGCCTAGATGCTTACATTTATGTATTTGTCATTCCATCGATAAAACGCCCTGCCCAGCGTTATCTTGTTACTAGCTTCAACTTCTCACTATGGAATTCCTATGATGTCTGATAATTGACGCGCGGCAAACTAACATTTTCATTTCCGGGTACTCACCTTTTCGCTAGCACTTTGTCGATGTCTTTTTTTTTAAAGAGCATCTTTCATTCTAAATAATTTTCATTTATTATTTTCTCATTAACAACAAACTTCCCCACAGCGGCTCAAACTTCCCCACAGAGGCTCAAACTTCCCCACAGCGGGTCAGACTTCCCCACAGAGGCTCAGACTTCCCCACAGCGGCTCAGACTTCCCCACAGCGGCTCAAACTTCCCCACAGAGGCTCAATCTCCCTCCCAGCGGCTCAAACTTTCCCACAGAGGCTCAGACTTCCCCACAGCGGCTCAATCTCCCTCCCAGCGGCTCAAACTTTCCCACAGAGGCTCAGACTTCCCCACAGCGGCTCAGACTTCCCCACAGCGGTTCGTTTTCAATTTCTTGTGCATAACGCGAAGCTTGCAACTGAAATTTACAACTGTAGCTTGTTCTTACGCGACGTATCTTTCACTGCTTACAGGCAATACTGTTTCAGTGTTTAGGATTTAAGCGACATTCTTGGAAATTTTTGTTTCCTAAAGTTATCGTCCCAGAAACTGGGGGTGGGATATATATGCGTTATTATTGTATCAGTAATTACATCCCATCTGGGACCATAATTATGTTCAAGTTAACCGACTGATCTCCACAATCTAGTTAGTCTTAACGTACGTTTACTGTATATTTCGTTTGCCATTTAACACATAATAATTAATAAATATAATAACTATGTCCTTTTCTTGGACATAGTTTTCAACCCCAGCACTACAGTATTCGATACCATGCAGTGAGTATCTGCACCTTTTCAAGCACTTTTTGTTTTCTAGAAAAAGCCAGGATTAATAATATTTATTACTATTTTTGCGTATTTCAACAAGACTAATGCCCATTCAGTCCCATGCGGTCCTTGGAAAATTAAAAGCGGGGCTAAGGCCCATTCCTAATAATTCCTTTGTGGCGTCGTCCCTCGTGTTACGCAAGCCACAAAACAGGGCGGCCCGCAAGACAGCTTGAACTATGGCCAACAATATGTAACACTGACTTAAGAGGAGTAGGCTGGAGTGCAGACATGACGGTACTGCCTCCCTGTGGCTTACAGGTTAGTAAACGCTTTTCACAATCCCTCAACCTAAAGTAAAATGATTCAGTAAAGGGCAATTTTGAAAGTTACTGGTATATCGAGCACATGATGCTAGGTTCATATTTGAACAAAGGCATCGGCTAGGACTTTATATGATATCTATTTAGGACTGGGTCAACCTAGGAGACAAAGTCAATCTTAAAGGCAAAAAGCAGCATCTACGTGGATTCGACCAAACACCTCTAGACCGTCAACTCAGACTCTAGCCTCTGTGCTACGACGGCTCCAAACGATATCTCATCACTGGTCTAGACTTAATATAACATCAATGGTCTAGACTTAATATCACATCACTGGTCTAGACTTAATATCACATCAATGGTCTAGACTTAATATCGCATCACTGGTCTAGACTTAATATCGCATCACTGGTCTAGACTTAATATCGCATCACTGGTCTAGACTCTAGACTTAATATCGCATCACTGGTCTAGACTCTAGACTTATTATCGCATCACTGGTCTAGACTCTAGACTTAATATCGCATCACTGGTCTAGACTCTAGACTTAATATCGCATCACTGGTCTAGACTCTAGACTTAATATCGCATCACTGGTCTAGACTTAATATCGCATCACTGGTCTAGACTCTAGACCTAATATCGCATCACTGGTCTAGACTCTAGACTTAATATCGCATCACTGGTCTAGACTCTAGACTTAATATCGCATCACTGGTCTAGACTCTAGACTTAATATCGCATCACTGGTCTAGACTTAATATCGCATCACTGGTCTAGACCTAATATCGCATCACTGGTCTAGACTCTAGACTTAATATCGCATCACTGGTCTAGACTTAATATCGCATCACTGGTCTAGACTCTAGACTTAATATCGCATCACTGGTCTAGACTCTAGACTTAATATCACATCACTGGTCTACACTCTAGACCTAATATCGCATCATGGTCTAGACTCTAGACCTAATATCGCATCACTGGTCTAGACTCTAGACTTAATATCGCATCACTGGTCTAGACTCTAGACTTAATATCGCATCACTGGTCTAGACTCTAGACTTAATATCGCATCACTGGTCTAGACTCTAGACTTAATATCGCATCACTGGTCTAGACTCTAGACCTAATATCGCATCACTGGTCTAGACTCTAGACCTTATATCGCATCACTGGTCTAGACTCTAGACTTAATATCGCATCACTGGTCTAGACTTAATATCGCATCACTGGTCTAGACTCTAGACTTAATATCGCATCACTGGTCTAGACTCTAGACCTAATATCGCATCACTGGTCTAGACTCTAGACTTAATATCGCATCACTGGTCCAGACCTACTGCAGACCGCTTAGAAAAAAAAAAAAAAAACGCCGTCATCACGGATTTCGGACGAGAATCACACAGAGGAAGAAATTCGTAAATGTCCACTGTATTTATCCACTGCACTTAACCTTCATTGTGGAGGTGACACAACATATAATGAGAAGAAATGTTACAATGTGGCTCGTGTTGTACCCTGGGAGGGGAAATGATATGTTACAGTGTGGCTCGTGTTGTACCCTGGGAGGGGAAATGATATGTTACAGTGTGGCTCGTGTTGTACCCTGGGAGGGGAAATTATATGTTACAGTGTGGCTTCAGTTGTACTCTGGGAAGGGGGGGGGGGAAGGGGTACTTCGCCACAGGGACAGGATGTGTAATTAAATAACACAGAACAGGCGTCACCAGTAGTTTTACACTTGTGGAGCTTTTGATGAGGAGATCGGAGCACCTGTGGATGTGTCCAGAGTTCTCTGATGATAGTCTTCAATAATTGCTTGCCTCTGGACCAGACTGTGCTGGATTCGAACTCACGTCGTTAGGAATTTTTCTCTTTAAAACAGACTTTGGCTTACACGTTGATCCGACCTATAAAAAATATTTTAAAAAACCACAGGTACCAGGAAAAGTCCTGGGAAGTAACAGCGGCAGGCGTGGTATTCACTACTGGACACATCGAGCAGCGATTGGTGAAGATATGTGTCCAGCCAGCACCTTGTGTATGATGTGTGTCTGTCGTGAAGGGGAGACTTTTTGCGTTTAACTTGTAGATCTGTAGAACTTCTGACAACCTAGTTCTTTCATGCTGCCATGTTGTTGGGGTCAAGCTGTGTGATCAATTTAGCAACATCGCCAATATCATCATCATTACCATTATCATTATAACAACTACCATCATCACCATTCCTCCATCACTGTTACATTATCATCATCATCATCACTGCTTGTAGCACTATCACCACCAACAACACTACGACGACCAGCACTAGCATAATCGTAATCATCACTATCAGTACCAAAATCATCGTTATCACCACAATTACTATCATCATCATCACGTTTACGATATAGTTATTTTAAGCATTATACATGGAATTTTTGTTCAGACTTCTCTCTCTGTGCAGTGCTTACTTACTGAATCACAAGAATATCCGGTCCTGTTTGATTTTATCTTCCGACATCCGACGTTATACCCGTGAGGCGAATATGATTGCAATCTCGACTTTGTTCACAGCGCCAGTCGATGCATTCCTCTGTGTCTGCTACTTTACCAACTGGGCCAGGTACCGGACTACAGCGGCCAAGTACGACGTGAAAGATATAGATTCGAACCTCTGCACTCACTTGATCTATGCCTTTGGGAAACTGGATCCCACCACTAAACAGCTGACTGCCAGTGACCCTAACGTAGAGGAAGGCCCCAATGGCAACTTCAGGTAAATAGGTGTACTAGTTTGTCCTGTCTTCTACAGTCCGTCCCAGAAGTCATGCAGAACTTAAAACATCTGCAACTCAGCAGCCAATCGGTCTGAGTTGTCCACATTTTGGCACACAACTTGTTTATAATAATTTCTTTCTTTGAAATTTTTTTTTTATTACAAACAACTCTAGTTTTCATTTGGCCTTATTTGCCATATACATATATGTTCATCGATCGAAGCAAACAGCTTACGGTTACCTGAGCAACGGTAACTTTTAAACCATCAGACTGCACGTGTTACAAAAATGTAACACTTTCAGGTGGTGATCTCCAGCAGCAGCCTCTCGTGAGTTACACGATCACAATTTGTCTTCGGGTGGAGGGGATTACAAGTAATTCTTTGCACTGAAAACTAAATGTTGTTATTAAAGGAAGCAAGCAGAATGACCATTCAAGAAAAAAGCAACATACACGTACATACATTTTTTGACAATAGAAAGAGACGCACACAGTCATCGCTTCAAGGCCCTTGAGGATTCCCAACATCTGTTTTAATAAATATATTGTTGGTACTTGACAGATTCCCCAGAACAGTGGTAGACCATAGCAGAAACTACCGTAATTAATTTAATGATGTTTTAAAAGGGTCGGTTCTGTTGCTAAGTCGCTTCGTAATACCGGGATGAGGGGTTCGATCCCAGCTGCGGACCATGCGCCTTGCGTTGGTTTCGACAGTGGTATCAAGAAAGCCGACTGTCCAGAAAGCAATGGCAAACTACTGGACTTAAATTTGCCTAGAAAAACCACACAACAGCCAGGGGTTGGTTCTGCAACGTCCTGTAAAGGATACGCAACTTACCTTTTAAAGGACCTTTTTCTGATGACGCCATGTACTTGGAAGTTTTCAGAGTTATCCCGCATACACTGTGTAATGAGACTTTACACACACCCTAATTAATAAACAAATAGACAACTATTGAAGGGGCAGGTTTGATGGCCTCGGTGGTAACGATAACTTGAGATGTTGATGTTATCTAGTGTATACGTCCTGGGGAAGTAAAGACAGCCGGCGTAATGCTGACCACATTACCCTTCCAGTGCCGACTGGTCAGTAAACATTTGGGACGCTCTGTCCATATACCCGATGCGCCTAATGTGTAAAAAGGGATCTTTACTTTTACTATATCTAGTGTATACACTGATCTTTCTACTTCTTTCTATCAGTGCCCATTACCAGGTATTTTTTTAAATGTATTCATTATTGATAACGATCGTCACACACCTAAGCTATTTTTTTTTTTAACGTATCCAGAAACCATGAGTTGTAAACCCTTTGGCTCGGTACTATGGATATCGCAACCCTTCGGCATTGATTCCATTATAGGTACCGTTAATCTGGGAGAAATGTGGCTTTTCTGCCTACCCCCGGGAGTGAACCCGGACCACAAGGAGTTCGTCACCCGGCCGCCGCGAAAGTCAGGTTTAACCAACTTCGCTAGAGAGCCGGGCTACAAAGTTATTGGTAAACTGGTATTCCGACAGTCACTGTCAGGTTCAAACACTCCAGTATCTTTGAATCCCATCTTACCTTTGTTAGCGTCACCCCTTGACACCTGTCGCCAACCGTAATCACCCTGGGGCCCCGGTAAATGGGGTTTCTCGGTCATCTTGAGGCCCCAGCCCCCAGTGTTTACGGTAGGAGATGGGTTGAAATAACTCTTTTCGACGCTTTCAGGCATAATGGAAACATAGTGCTAGGTCCGTCATTTAGAACCCAATTGACACTCGGTGTTTGATGTCAACATTAAAACAGCCACCTTTCCTTCCCAGAACTTTACCTGGTACCTATTTATATCTGGCTCGATCCTGGAGCCAAAATCATTTTTGGGAAAACATTCCTGCTGCTTTCGGATTTGAACAAACGACCTTGTGATCGACAGGCGATCTTCTAACCTCCCCTCTACGATCGTTTAACCACAACACGACGTCAGCTTCCACAGAGATTGTGGGTGGGGAGGGGGAGGGGGGGGGGCGTGAGGGGGAATACATTTTACAGCCGAGCTCAGCACCCCGAAAAATTGCAATGATGCCAACTCCTCACTGGTGTTAATGTATTGTCGTTCTCTTGTAAGTCCTTGTTTGCACGTTTTGTATTATTTCACAAAAATTTTCATTTGTTTTTGCTATTCAGCGCATAAGAATAACTTTTTTTATTAGTGTGGTAAGTATTATTATTATTGTTAACTTAAACAGGACTTAAACAGAGGACATTTGAGCCACTCCCCCGGCCATATCTGAAAGAACGCCTCTATAATCGCCCCATCTCCATAGCTGGTGACATGAGGGCTTTTGTTTGTGGTTAAAGGTCAGGTTTCATGCCTGCTCTAAAGCGTTACATCAACCACTAATCCTATCAGAGGCAAATAGTCATGCTTCAGTAGTCGAGCACAAAGTCCCAGGCTACACACCAGTGGTTGTGTAACCAACAAGGCGAGAAAAATCGAGCAAACAAAAGTGTGTTGTACAGCTACGGGGATGCCTACCAACAGTTGCTCAGTCTACACACACACACACACACACACACACACACACACACACACACAGAGAGAGAAAGAGAGACAGAGAAAAAGAGAGAGAGTCAGAGAGAGAGAGAAAGAGAAAGAGAGAGAGAGAGAAAGAGAGAGAGAAAGAAAGAGAGATAAAGAGAGAGAAAGAGAGAGACAGAGAGAGAAAGAGAGAGAAAGAGAGAGAGAAAGAAAGAGAGAGAGAGCAAGAGAGAGAAAGAGAGAGAAAGAGAGAGAAAGAGGACAGAGAGAGAGAGAGAGAGAGAGAGAGAGAGAGAGAGAGAGAGAGAGAGAGAGAGAGAGCACTCATAAATTATCATACACTAAGAAGGGAGTGTGGAACTCGGACCGTAAATTTCGTAAACAATAGCAGTTACTACTTGGCCCAAGAGACACGGGAAAACCTTTCGACACCAATTTTTCTCATGAGGCGGCAAAGAAGTTACTCAGTCCCCTACAGTTGTTCAAGGCGGTGGTGATGTTTAAGACATAAGCCTTATTACAGTGTCTTGATGGTGATGCTTAAGACATAAGCCTCTTTACAGTGTCTTCGTGGTGACGCTTAAGACATAAGCCTTGCTTCAGTGTCTTGGTGGTGATGTTTAGGACATAAGCCTTGCTTCAGTGTCTTAGTGGTGACGATTAAGACATAAGCCTTGCTTCAGTGTCTTGGTGGTGATGTTTAACACATAAGCCTTGCTTCAGTGTCTTGGTGGTGATGTTTAAGACATAAGCCTTGCTTCAGTGTCTTGGTGGTGATGTTTAAGACATAAGCCTTGCTTCAGTGTCTTGGTGGTGATGTTTAAGACATAAGCCTTGCTTCAGTGCCTTGGTGGTGATGCTTAAGACATAAACCTTGCTTCAGTGTCTTGAGGGTGATGTTTAAGACATAAGCCTTGCTTCAGTGTCTTGGCGGTGACGCTTAAGACATAAGCTTTGCTTCAGTGTCTTGGTGGTGATGTTTAAGACATAAGTCTTGCTTTAGTGTCTTGTTGGTGATGCTTAAGACATAAGCCTTGCTTTAGTGTCTTGTTGGTGATGCTTAAGACATAAGCCTTGTTTTAGTGTCTTAGTGGTGATGTTTAAGACATAGGCCTTGCTTTAGTGTCTTGGTGGTGATGTTTGAGACATAGGCCTTGCTTTAGTGTCTTGGTGGTGATGTTTAAGACATAAGCCTTGCTTCAGTGTCTTGGTGGTGACTCTTAAGACATAAGCCTTGCTTCAGTGTCTTGGTGGTGATGCTTAAGACATAAGCCTTACTTTAGTGTCTTGGTGGTGATGCTTAAGACATAAGCCTTGCTTCAGTGTCTTGGTGGTGACACTTAAGACATAAGCCTTGCTTCAGTGTCTTGGTGGTGATGTTTAAGACATAAGCCTTGTTTTAGTGTCTCAGTGGTGATGTTTAAGACATAAGCCTTGCTTCAGTGTCTTGGTGGTGATGTTTAAGACATAAGCCTTGCTTCAGTGTCTTGGTGGTGATGTTTAAGACATAAGCCTTGCTTCAGTGTCTTGGTGGTGATGCTTAAGACATAAGCCTTGCTTCAGTGTCTTGGTGGTGATGTTTAAGACATAAGCCTTGCTTCAGTGTCTTGGTGGTGATGCTTAAGAAATAAGCTTCATTACAGTGTCTATTAATGATGTACTGAATGCAAATAAATGTATGTTTGAACTAACATGATATGTTCAAACAAAAGTTTCTAATAAAGTGCTTCAAATGGTTAGGTGGGAGTGCTTTTAAAGTCTTAAATCTTTTCTTGAAAGTGCGGGGGGGGGGGGGGGTGTAATTATAAATTTTAGGTTTTGGTGCCTCTGGTAGTAATATTCACATTGCCTATTCAAATATTTGCAGGCACACTATCTAGCCAAACCAAGTATGAATATTAACACTGTAACACTGCTTCATCCGCATTCCCGAGTACTTCAACTATTTCAAACTACACCGAGCATTGCTGTTAACGTTGCTTTATTCAAATACATGTTTGTCAAGTCTCACTACACAATGTTTGCAGAACCATTCGAAAAAACGAGGTACACAGCGCCATAATAAAATCTGCTTCAAGAGTCAATAAATCGGTTACTGAAGAGTCACTGCTATGATCTAACAGTATTGGGGAAGCTGGAAAGTTACAATGACATATTGTTTTATAACAGTGTTAGTAATGTTCACTACCGAGTTCAGGACATAATTGTACACGTCTCTTCATATCGCCAAATACCCTCTGCAAGTGTGTATTGTCATTTCTTGAATGGTAATTCTGCCCCCAACCCCTCCCCCCGCCAACCCCCTCCCCAATCCCTCAGTTGTGAATACAGTATAACACTATCATCCGGCAAAGACAAAAAGGTGCCAGTCATCAGTTTTGCAAACATTTCCCTATAGCCAGAAACGAATTCATTAAATATCTAACCATAATGCTATAAGGAGTTTGTTTGTAAGGATGTCTTACAACATGACAGGTGGCACGAACACAGGCGTATGGACACGCCACAATGGACAAATAACTATTGGATATTCCAAACAAATAAACGCAGTCCCAAAATAACCGCCGCTCAATAATGGAGCTGGTTAGGGTGACATGAACTTTTATTTTTTTTCAAACAAATCGGAATCGATGTCTTACAACCATCCGCGTTTATCGACCGCTATATCGGAACTCTTTGCTCAACAGAAAAATTTATTTATTTATTCCGTTAATAAGATCATTCTGTCAAAGAATTACTCCAGAAGACGACAGTCATACAAGGTAAATTGTTTCACGACTGACCCAGGAGCATTTGTTTTGATGACATCATGTACTTGTTTTTCAGATTTCTCCTAGTGTAGTGAGACTGGACCAAACACCCTGTATTTCCAGGTACATCATTTATTGAAACCCAGCATTAATGTCAGCTCTGCTTTGTCCCTAAATTCCCAGGTACTTCAATTACCTCAAAGAGCTAAACCCTGCCTTAAAGACACTCATTTCTATCGGGGGACAGAACGCGCACAGCGACGGCTTTCTGGCCATCTCCCAGTCTGATGCAGTGCTCAACTCCTTCGCCAAATCCACGGTCCAGTTCCTCAGGAGTCGAGGCTTTGACGGGCTGGACATTGACTGGGAGTATCCAGACAACAACACTCGGGCGGTGTTTACCAACATTCTCAAGGTAACCTAACCAGCAACAGTTGTTCCCTCGTTTCCATATCTGAGTTGTACAAGAGAACGTTTGTTGTTTTGACTGCCTGTGTGCTTCGATGTGACCCACTTTGTCTGGGGAGATTACCGTGAACCTAACCGTCACTGTTTGTTTTTGGGCCGATCTGTGTCTGTCTGTCAACATGCTGTTTCTATTCGGCTGTATCTCAGTATGTGTGTCTGTTTGTCAGCTCTCTAGTTCCGTTTATTAATGTATGAGTCTGTATGTGAACGACTTTCATAATATTTGTGTGCTAATCTGTTTCTTGTTTTGTTTCGGTATGTACCAGTCATAATGTCTGCTTCTCTTAGACTAATGCTCTCATCCTATTGCTTCGCTTGCCCTAATCTGTGTGTCTCCTTACCTGTCTCACCTTCTCTTACCTCGTCTATTGCAGCTAGCTGCCTATCAAACTCAGGCTCAAGTAATTAAAAACTTACACCCGAGCATCTTGCAAGATGTGCTGATGCAGCAACAGCAAGCACACCTGTCTGGTGTTTGTTTTGTTTCTTTTTGTTGTTTGCTGATGAAGGTTTTTCGCACCAAAGATCTGTCTTCGGTATAATTTATTTTTGTAAAACTGATATATACTGTCTGATTTTCCAGTTGTTTTACACTCTTGTCTTCAGACACTGAGGGCAGCTTTCGATGCGGAAATCACGAGCTCTAAGCTGCTCCTGACCTTCGCTGGCCCGGCCGGACAATGGAACATTGACCCAGGCTTTGACGTTAAAGAAATCGCCAAGTAAGTGAGTTACATAGTCACTCATCAACCCAGTACTGATGTATTATACAGTCACTCATCGACCCTGTAGTGATGTGTTACACAGTCACTCATCGACCCATTACTGATGTGTTATACAGTCATTCATCGACCCATTACTGATGTGTTACACAGTCGCTCATCGATCCAGTACTGATGTGTTACACAGTCACTCATCGACCCATTACTGATGTGTTACACAGTCGCTCATCGATCCAGTACTGATGTGTTACACAGTCGCTCATCGACCTATTACTGATGTGTTACATAGTCACTCATCAACCCAGTACTGATGTGTTACACAGTCGCTCATCGACCCTGTAGTGATGTGTTACACAGTCACTCATCGACCCATTACTGATGTGTTACACAGTCACTCATCGACCCATTACTGATGTGTTACACAGTCACTCATAGACCCATTACTGATGTGTTACATTGTCGCTCATCGATCAAGTACTGATGTGTTATACAGTCACTCATCGACCCATTACTGATGTGTTACATAGTCGCTCATCGATCCAGTACTGATGTGTTATACAGTCACTCAACGACCCATTACTGATGTGTTACACAGTCACTCATCGACCCATTACTGATGTGTTACATAGTCGCTCATCGATCAAGTACTGATGTGTTATACAGTCACTCATCGACCCAGTACTGATGTGTTATACAGTCACTCATCGACCCATTACTGATGTGTTACACAGTCACTCATCGACCCATTACTGATGTGTTATACAGTCACTCATCGACCCAGTACTGATGTGTTATACAGTCACTCATCGACCCATTACTGATGTCTTACAGCCTCTACGCCGATTCCTGATTTACGAAGCGACAGTTTTGAGAAAAAACAACTTTTTGTGTAATATAAACTTGGATATAAACTTGGATATAAACTTGGATATAAACTTGGATATAAACTTGGATATAAACTTGAAATAGACAAAAATGACTTACTATAGAGATTTTTGGAAACCAAGAGACTCAGTAATTATCTTTTATAAAAAATGTATATTACAATACATAAACGCGTTGAGAACCCATGATAGTTCGATAATATATTCATAATATGCTTATAATTACATAGTATATGTTTTTAGAATAACTGAATCAAATGTTTACAGATATTGGCTTACATTTAATAATTCAATAGCCCGGCTCGCTAGTGCAGTTGGCTAAACCAGACCGGGTGACGTACTCCTTGTGATCCGGGTTCACGCCTGGGGGTTGGCAGGAAAGCCACATTCCTCTCCGATTTACGGTACCTATCATGGAATCAAGGCGGAAGGGTTTCGATATCCACAGTACCGAGCCAAAGGCTTAACAACTCATGGTTTCTGGTTTAAAAAAAAAAAAAAAAAATTCCATACGAACAAAATATATTGTTAATAGGACATCCGATTGTTTCAATCCTTACTGCTAACAAATCTGTATCTGTTTACATGGCAGTCAGATATGTTTGTTTCGTTGTTTCCAATAGGACAGCGATTCTCAACCAGCGGGTCGCAACCCTTTTGTGGGTCGAACCGCCATTTTACTGGAGTCGCCTAAGACCATTGGAAAACGCATATTCATAATTGTTTGGGGGTCGCCACAACACGAGGGAACTGTTTTAAGGGGTCGCGAGAGCTAGGGTATTCATGTTTCACATTTCGAACTGACTTAATGTTTCTTCTCCTTCATTTAGGAGAAAATGGGTGGGGGCGGGGGGGGGGGGGGGGGGTGTTTGCTACCTGGCATTACAGATTCTAGTATCAATGGCAGATTAAAAATATTACGTTCAACCTCGAAACAGTGAGTAACTGGCACTATGGTAAAGAGAGGTATAGATGTAGTCCTCGGCGGGACAGACGTTAAATACAAAATGGTAGGGAAAGATTTGATGGTTAACGCATAGATTAATTCCCGTGAGAAAATATATATTAAACACAAGAATACCATACTTCTAAAAAGAAAAACAAAAATGGTAATCTATGTGTGCTACAATGTATACTTATCCACAACAAATGTAGAGCAAAACTTGAACTCGATATCTAATTAGGAAACTATGTTTAAGAAAAAACAACAACAAAAAGACCTAACGTTGAGCCGCGATCAAATAAAAGCTTTTAACAATGACGCAATCTCAGGACTTGTTCTGATTGTGTGTGATGTGTACTCTTTACTATGAAAGTATAATGTCTGCTCTGCCGCCTGAACCAGGTATGTGGACTATGCTAACCTGATGACCTACGACTACACAGAAGCAAAAGCCACCCTCACAGCCTTCAACAGTCCCCTTTACTCCAGAAACGATTCAAGATTTAACCCAACACTAAGCACGGTACGTGACATACTCTTAAACTATGTCTAACACAACCATCATCATCATCTTCATAATAATTATCATCTTCGTCATCATCGTCACCATCAAGTACCCCTCGATGAACATAAGCGGTCATGTTTCATTATTGCCAACTATATATTACCCAGTGAGTTGATCTTGTCCCGTTTAACCCACATGGCTAAGTCATTTTATCGATGTCTTCCCTAGCTATGTTTGTATATTCTGTTTATTTTACTCTCTCTCTTACACATTCACACACTTACACACGCATGCACACGCACCCATGACAGCGCGCACACAACACACACACTTCGTTTTTTTTTTCATTTATTTATATATATATATTTTTGGTTAAAAGAAAGTGTACGCTACTGTTATCAGGGCAAGGACCCTTAAACCCTAATGGGGGAAAAAGGCTTCTGTCACCCTCTAACAACTTTGTTGTGGGCTCAGTGTGACGAGCGTAGCTTGGGCCTACGGTGTGACGTGCTGTAAAGGCTGCGTGGTGATGTGCGCCGTACCAACGGTGACTAGGGGCGTCGCAATGCAACAAATGGCATCAACACTTAACATGCCACTGGCCAAGAGTAACACAACACGATGAATGCTGAAGCTTCCAAACGTAGTGGAACGAGAACTCTTTTAAAAGGTTCCATTTGTGTATTGACAATAGCAATGATCAACACAAGGAGAAAATATGCAATTAATAATCCAGACTCATTCAAACACATCAACAAAAGCCCGCTCGTACATCCATAGACTGCTATGTCCTCACGACGGGTCGCAGTCCGTAAGTCTACCGGCTTACTGCCGAACTGTGACAATATACCAGCTTTCTGCTGAGGTCTACAGTGGAGTCCCGGGGTAAAACGTCCTCAATGATCCAACTTCATACAACGTTTGCTTCCGTGGGATCCCGGGGTAAAGCCTTCTCAAGGATCAACACGTCCGTCTCCTTCGGACTGTAAACATCAACTCCTACCATGGCATCCGGGGGTAAAGCATCCTCAGGGATCCAACTTAATTATCATTCCTTCAGTGGCATCCCGGGGTAAAGCATCCTCAAGGATCCAACTGATTAACATTCCTTCCGTGGCATCCTGGGGTAAAGCATCCTCAAGGATCCAACTGATTAACATTCCTTCCGTGGCATCCCGGGGTAAAGCATCCTCAAGGATCCAACTGATTAACATTCCTTCCGTGGCATCCCGGGGTAAAGCATCCTCAAGGATCCACACCAAGGCCGGACCAAACTTTCATATCCTAGAATACAATTCCTTCACAACCTGACGTATTGTTTTGACGTCTTATTTGCTCACTCAGTACTGGTGCGTTCTGGTGCACATCCGCACGCGACACTCAGTCTTCCTTTTACATTATTGTTAGGGGCTCAGTCTCTCTTTAACCACTTTCTTATGGGTTCAGGCTCTCTTTAACAATGTTTTTGTGGGCTTAGTCATTCATAACAGGAGCGAGGTAAACTATGAGTTATATCAGTTAAGGGTATTAATCGCGAAAGTCACCCCATCTCGCTCGGACTGGAGATTTCGTGGCCGTTCCTATGTTTGAGTTGTGAATACTGACGTATGCTAATGTAAATGTGGTTAGAGTCTTATGGGAGCACGCGTATAATTCAGAACAGCAAACGGAACCCTCACAGTCTGGTGAGAATGATGTAGCGAGGAGTGACGAGGGGATCTTGCCCATGCTCGACGGCCAGAGAAAAGGCAAGACAGAAATAAAATCAGACTTCTACTGGCGCCACTGATATTAAAAATCTGCGTTTGTTGCTGAAGATAGGGACGGAGCGCTTATGAGAATGCCCCGAGTGCTGTGATTACGCTTTTTGAGTAAACGCAACATCAAGAAGCGGACAGGACTCAATGACTATAGACTTAGACTTGTTCAACAAGTGGAAGACGGAGAAATATGACTGGTTTGTGTGGTAATGCTTCCACTGTCATACATCCACTCTCTTAAAGGGTCAAGAGTTATGTTAGGTCAGTGCAATAAAACCTTATGAAAACAAGCTCACCTAAGAAGCCCCATTCGTTGCATTGTTCTAAAACGAATGGCAGAGAAATATATATATATATATATATATATATATATATATATATATATATATATATATATATATATATATATATATATATATATATATATAAATTTTGTTGACTTTGAGAAAGCTTTTGACAGCGTCCATAGAGACGGTCTGTGGAAAATTTTACGACGTTATGGAATTCCAGAAAAAATAGTCAACATAATTGCTCTCTTCTATAAATACTTTTCCTCCAGTATAAAAAAATTACAATACATCTTTCCCAGTAAAGACGGGTGTAAGACAGGGATGTGTTATGTCATCTCTCCTCTTCAACCTTGTGATTGATTGGATACTAAAGAACACAGTAGACAGAACATTAAGAGGCATACGATGGACTCCATTCACCTTCTTGAGGACCTTGATTTCGCAGATGATATAGCACTCCTATCACATAAACATGAACATATACAAGAGAAAAGTAACAGACTAAACTGCACAGCAGAAATAGTGGGACTGAGAATAAATACAAAGAAAACTAAGATCATGACAAACAGTCCAAACCAACAACCAGTGACCATAAATAACCAATCACTTGAAAATGTAGAACATTTCACATTTTTGGTAGTGTAGTGTCCCTACTGGGAGGGACAGAGGAAGACATACAGTCACGCCTGAACAAAGCTAGAGCTGCTTTTGGAAGGATGGGGCAAATCTGGAAATCCAACAATTACTGCAGAGGAACAAAACTCCGACTCTACAAGAGCATCATTTTGCCAGTTCTTCTTTATGGAGCGGAATGCTGGAGAATGACCAAAAAGGATGCACACAAGCTGTCCACCTTCTACCACACATGTCTAAGTAGAATTATCAAAATTTTCTGGCCAGAGACAATCTCAAACACTAAACTACTTCAAGCCACAAACCAAGAAACTTTAGACAGTATGATTACCAAGAGAAGATGGAAATGGCTTGGCCACGTTATGAGAATGACTTCTGATATACCTGCCAAAACAGCTCTCACATGGACACCAGAGGGAAAGAGAAAACAGGGGCGCCCAAAAACAACATGGAGACGAACGATGGAAAGTGACCTGAGTGCGGCATCTTTGACATGGAATACTGCACTGAAGATTGCACCGGACAGGAAAGCATGGAAAGTCCTCTCTGAAGCCTCATGTGCCACTAGGCATAACGAGAACTGATGACCTAAGAAGCCCGGTTATCATGAAAACATTGTGGTACCAGCAAGGAAGTATTTCTGCTGTTAGTCAGCGATAAGCACGATTTTGTTTTTTGTTTTTAACCACGAGCTTGATTTTGATTCCTTAGAACTAGTATTAAGGAGGGTTTACTGTAATTTTCTCCCCTTTATTGTTACGAAACTACATCTTTTTGTATTCGTTCCCATTAGATTTTCTATGTTCTAGGGGTGTCAAGTGTTGCTTGTTTTGGTCGTTTCAAGCCCACCCACTATTAATACAGCTACCGCTCACAACAACACGTTCGAAAAATCAAAGACGTAAACAGAAAAGTCAGTTTCGACAAGAAAGCTGAGCAGTTTCAAAGAAAGATGCAATGACTCTCCTTACATTCAGTTGGCTCCAGTCGCTTGCAGACTTCTCACTCGTGCACTGACAGTTTGGCTCCAGTCGCTTGCAGACTTCTTACTCGTGCACTGACAGTTTGGCTCCAGTCGCTTGCAGACTTCTCACTCGTGCACTGACAGTTTGGCTCCAGTCGCTTGCAGACTTCTCACTCGTGCACTGACAGTTTGGCTCCAGTCGCTTGCAAACTTCTCACTCGTGCACTGACACCTAACTCAACAGGTGAAAGATGTACGAAATTGAACAACAGAATGCGATGTCTATCTTTAATGTTCATTCACTTACTGGTTCTGTGGCCAGTACATGGTGAGGTATAAATCTAGATTTATAATTCACTGAATTTAGTCAACGTTACCTTTATCGAATAAACATACCTCCATTTACACAACGGCAGCTGAAAATGACAATTCTCCTTAACACACAAACTCAAACATGTTCAAATATCTCATTTATATTAATTACCTGACGTCATTAATATTTTAACATAATTTATTATGGAGAAAATGGTTCACTACAGAAGACAATGTATCGATCGCGTCGAATGAACGTGAGCCAGTTTTTGCCGCAGTGTGTACATACGGGAAGGGAAGGCATCTCATAACACCTCTAGTACATAAAACTGCCCGATTGGTGGCTCCCGAGCGAATTCTGTGATTAGTACCCTTAACTGTTATAACTCATAGTATAATGAATGATATGTAACTTTGCGACAGTTTTAAATTGTATTTTTCATTGCTAACCCAGAACTGGACAGTTCATTACTGGAACAGCTTGGGGATGCCATTCAACAAAATCCTTGTGGGTGTCACAGGAGTTGGTCGCAGGATGGTGCTACAGGACGTCATGGCTGCTGCGCCTGGCTCTAATGCGACGGGTGAAGTCAGGAAAGGACCAAACTATCAGCTAGACAACGGCCTGGCATACCCTGAGGTATTTCGCAGTTATCTTTATCATCATCATCATGCGGCAGATCCTTTGCAGAACGTCATCTGATGACAGCATGCCTGATAAAAAAAAAAAAAAAAAAAAAAATAATAATAAAAAAAATAAAATAAAAACCGTCTCTCGCCGAATCTCTTGTTTCGTGCAATTCCCTACCTAAAGTGTCACTTATATATCCTGTGCCCATCTTCCTACTAGTTAGTCCCTACCCCTCTCTACTGGCACCATGTCTTCTGACACCAATCTTTCCAATCCAACTTGTTGATTGATATGACTAAAATATTTCGAAATATCTTTACCACTGAGATTGTTATTGACTTGAAAGAATGGGAAAAGGGGGGGGGGGGGGGTTATCACCAACTGTCAGTCCGCCGCTTAGAGGGTTTAACCATCTGTCAGTACACTGATTTGTGAAGGGATTAAACCATCTGCCAGTACATTGATTGGTGACAGCGTTTAACTATCTGTCAGTACATTGATTGCTGAGAGGGTTTACCCATTGCTCAGTCCACTGATTGATGAGGGGGTTTAACCATATGTCAGTCCACTGATTGATGAGCGGGTTTAACCATTTGTCAGTCCACTGATTGATGAGCAGGTTTAACCATTTGTCAGTCCACTGATTGATGAGCGGGTTTAACCATTTCTCAGTCCACTGATTAGTGCAGGGGTTTAACCATTTATCAGTCCATTAATTGGTGAGGGGGTTAAACCATTTGTCAGTCCACTGATTGGTGAGGGGGTTTAACCATTTGTCAGTCCACTGATTGATGAGAGGGTTTAACCATTTGACAGTCCACTGATCGATGAGCGGGTTTAACCATTTGTCAGTCCACTGATTGGTGAGGGGTTTTAACCATTTGTCAGTCCACTGATTGATGAGCGGGTTTAACCATTTCTCAGTCCACTGATTAGTGCAGGGGTTTAACCATTTATCAGTCCACTGATTGGTGAGGGGGTTAAACCATTTGTTAGTCCACTGATTGGTGAGGGGGTTTAACCATTTGTCAGTCCACTGATTGATGAGCGGGTTTAACCATTTCTCAGTCCACTGATTAGTGCAGGGGTTTAACCATTTATCAGTCCACTGATTGAAGGCAAAAAGAAGAGTGGTTGGGGGATGGGGGGGGGGGGAGGAGGGGGTAGCCAGCTATAAAATAACGAACTAGGGGGAAGGACGTCAGTAAGCACAATGACCTTGGGAGGGCGAGAGGTCGATGGGGCTGGGAAGGGTTAACAAACTCTGATAAGAATAATTCAGGTATTTAGACGTCCGCTTTAGCCAAGAAATCTAGGCATAGATTAGTCAATACTATAGCCTGCCTGAGCTTAACTAGTTTAAGCTAGATTTATGAACGTTGTTTATGTTACTGAGTAAACTGATAGACAGTGTCAGTAGAAGAAGCTTTCACGTCTACGCTGGGCGCGACAATAGGTTTATGGTGCAAGTGCCTTACTCCAGTAGACCAATAAATACTTGGTGGTTGATATCGACCACGTTTACTTTCCACAATGATCTGGTAGTTCCCGGGGAAGAAAAAGCAATTAGGAAAGAAACTCGACATCCTTACCTTAAACATTAGGGTCTAGAACCCTTGATATTCCAATATATCCCGTGTTGGTCACATCATGGGAAGAAACCAACAATAAATCACCAAACAGGTATTCACGTGGTAAATAAAGTGATTCAAGAGGCGAGGACCCCCAAAAGAAACCCTAAGAAAAACGTTGAAGAGAGAGGCCAAAGCTGTTGGATTAGAGTTTATCCATGATATTGACGCGATTGCACACGATAGAACAGAGTGAAGGAATAGACTGGAACCCCAATGTGACATACAACAGCACAACAGGACAATCAGTATGCCCTATTTCTCTTGGGAACAGTCAGTAGAAGAGGCCCGAAGCGGCTGCTGTATCGTAGGACTGAGCACAGTGGGAATGCCCAAATGTGCAATAACGCAGTTGAGATGACATAACACAGCACAACCCGTATGAGGCTAAACATATTTCATATTTATCGTTTTGATTATGTATAGATTTGCGAGCTGTTAAAGAACACATCCACAAAAAGAACATTTGATCAAGAACAAAAGAATCCCTATTTGGTAAACGGGGACAACTGGGTGGGATACGAGGATAAGGAGAGTCTTGACATCAAGGTGAGAGTCGATGAGTGTGTTTGTCTTGACATCAGGGTGAGAGTCGACGAGTGTGACTGTCTAGACATTAAGGTGAGAGTCGACGAGTGTGTCTGTCTAGACATTAAGGTGAGGGTCGACGAGTGTGTCTGTCTTTACATCAAGGTGAGAGTAGATGACTGTGTCTGTCTTTACATCAAGGTAATAGTCGACGAGTGTGACTGTCTAGACATCAAGGTGAGAGTCGACGAGTGTGTCTGTCTAGACATTAAGGTGAGAGTCGATGAGTGTGTTTGTCTTTACATCAAGGTGAGAGTTGATGAGTGTGTCTGTCTTGACATCAAGGTGAGAGTCGATGAGTGTGTCTGTCTTTAAATCAAGGTGAGAGTCGATGAGTATGTCTGTCTTGACATCAAGGTGAGAGTCGACGAGTGTGTCTGTCTAGAAATTAAGGTGAGAGTCGACGGGTGTGTCTGTCTTGACATCAAGGTGAGAGTCGACAGGTGTGTCTGTCTTGACATCAAGGTGAGAGTCGATGAGTGTGTTTGTCTTGACATCAAGGTGAGAGTCGATGAGTGTGTCTGTCTAGACATTAAGGTGAGAGTCGACGGGTGTGTCTGTCTAGACACAGGGTGAGAGTCGATGAGTGTGACTGTCTAGACATTAGGGTGAAAGTCGACGAGTGTGTCTGTCTTGACATCAAGGTGAGAGTCGATGAGTGTGTCTGTCTTGACATCAAGGTGAGAGTCGATGAGTGTGACTGTCTAGACATTAAGGTGAGAGTCGACGAGTGTGTCTGTCTTGACATCAAGGTGAGAGTCGATGAGTGTGTCTGTCTTGACATCAAGGTGAGAGTCGATGAGTGTGACTGTCTAGACATTAAGGTGAGAGTCGACGAGTGTGTCTGTCTTGACATCAGGATGAGGGTCGACGAGTGTGTTTGTCTAGACATCAGGGTGAGAGTCGACGAGTGTTTCTATCTGGACATCAAGGTGAGAGTCGACGAGTGTGTCTGTCTTGACAACAAGGTGACAGTCGACGAGTGTGTCTGTTTAGACATCAAGATGAGGGTCAACGTGTGTGTCTGTCTAGACATCAAGGTGAGAGTCGACGAGTGTTTCTGACTAGACATCAAATTGAGAGTCGACAAGTGTGTCTGTATTTACATCAAGGTGAGAGTCGACGAGTTTGTTTGTCCAGACATCAGGGTGAGAGTCGAAGAGTGTGTCTGCCTTGACATCAAGGTGAGAGTCGACAAGTGTGACAAGTGTGTCTGTCTTTACATCAAGGTGAGAGTCGACGAGTGTGTCTGTCTCGACATCTGGTTGAGAGTCGACGAGTGTGTCTGTCGCGACATCTGGTTGAGAGCCGACGAGTGTGTCTGTCTTGACAACAAGGTGAGAGTCGACGAGTGTGTCTGTCTTGACATCTGGTTGAGAGTCGACGAGTGTGTCTGTCGCGACATCTTGTTGAGAGTCGACGATTATGTCTGTCTTGACAACAAGGTGAGAGTCGACGAGTGTGTCTGTCTTGACAACAAGGTGAGAGTCGACGAGTGTGTCTGTCTTGACAACAAGGTGAGAGTCGACGAGTGTGTCTGTCTTGACATCAGGGTGAGAGTCGACGAGTGTGTCTGTCAAGACATCAAGGTGAGAGTCGACGAGTGTGTCTGTCTCGACGTCAAGGTTGAGAGTCGACGAGTGTGTCTGATCGACATTTCATTGCCAGTTTGATCGTCACTCACTGGGTATTTGTTTGATAAAAGCCAGATTCAAGGTGACATAAACGGCATTTAATTATCACCCTTCTCCTGTCTTCATTTTCTATTTATTTTATTTTCTATTCTTGTATGTTTTATACTGCACCTCTTCATTTTTCTACTCGTATTACTCTTTCCTTTTCGTCTTCTTTTCCTGCTTCTCCCTCTAATCCTTGATCATCATCATCACCGTTGTCATCATCATCATCATCGTGATCATCGTTATCATCATCATCATCTTCATGATCATTATCATCATCATCGTCATGATCATCGTCATCATTATCATCATTATCATCATCGTCGTCGTCATCATCATCATCATCGTCATCATCATCATGATCATCATCGTCGTCGTCATCATCATCATCATCGTCATGATGATCATCATGATCATCGTTATCATCATCATCGTCATGATGATCATCATCATAATTATCCCTGTTATTATCGTCATCATCATCATCATCATAATTATCATTTTATTATCGTTATCATCGTCATCATCATCATCATAGTCGTTTTTATCTTCCCATCTGTCTACTGATCCGTCTTATTCTTGAAAGGAATATTCAATACATGTGTAAATCTTGTATCTGGGTGGTATATACGTGCCGTGTTAGTTTCGTTGTTAAGTGCCTCTGGAGAGCAGCACTTCGTTATCCTCAGCAATAACCCAGCATGTAATCTTGAGGTGTCTGATTCTCTTCCACGTGTGTAGCTGCAGTGGATGACGGGCCTCGGTGTTGCAGGACTGATGTTTTGGTCGCTGGACCAGGACGATTTCACTGGTCAGGTGAGTTTTCCTCCATCTAATGCTACCTTAGTCTCTAACGTAATGTCGAGAGGATAGACTTCATTGCACCTGGTTATCCCACATAACACAGTCTTTATCCACACAACGGCTAGCCGCCTGCCGAGAGCGTCTCACAAAGTACGAACTTCGTTGCTCAGAGACGATTCCGGACGATCTCCTCACCATCTCGCACAGTATAACTGAACTCATGCACCGAACGACGCATTTTTAAATCGAACCCACGATAATTGGAGCGGAGGGCAAACAGCTTGACCGCTCTGCCACCTAGCCTCCATCTTCATCATGGTTTGTATTAGGTTGAATTATAATAATTGCCTTGACGCTGCAAGGTATTCCAGGAGTAAATGAAAGGAGCAAAATGAAAGTCCATGTGTAAATGTATACATATTTGTGTGTGTCCATGTGTGTGTATGGCATCATATGCCGCTAATACTTAAAATAGCTTCTGTAGTGTGGAAGAATTTACCCATAAATTAATTTATGCAAATTTAGGCAATCTGTTAAAAAGCGAGTTAAACTTATGTTTTTTGTGTGGGGAAGATTCAACCATTACGAAACGAATTCAATAAGGGTTTACACATGACCATCATGTAGCAGATCCTATGCAGAACGTCGCTCCCATCACAGCCTGTCTGAAATTAACACAGTCTTTATCCAGGTCTCTCTCTCTCTCCTCATGCAGTTTCCTTCCCAAAAGTCTCTATTTTATCCTGGGCCTATCTTCGTACTGGACAGCGTCTGCTCCTCTTTCCTGGCACCACCTCTTCTGCTAATTGTAGTTCTGACGAATGTAACAATTTGATGTGTTAAGCAAGATGTAACTAATAATGACGATTTGTCTCCCAGTTTTGCGGAGACGGCAAGTACCCACTGTTGAATTTAGTGAAGTCCAAGACAGAACCAACAACTACAACACCAACAGCCTTACCAGTGCCACAGACAACAAGCGGTAATGGAAGTGATACCCCCATTCCCTACAGCTTGCGATTTATCCTGCTTTTGACAACAATATCCGCTTTACTAAACATTCACGTCATGTTTTCACTATGGTGAAATGCAGTGGTGGCTGGTAGCTCTACAGGGCTGTTGTTTCATTAAATAATTGGTCATTGTTTCAATATTGTATAACACTAAAACATGAATGATAATGTTTACATAAACATGATAAAATGCACACACACACACATAAAGACATACACACAAACACACACACATACACACACAGATCTGTAATTGCTAAAAACCTCAACTGTTACCGTTAAAACTAAATCCTTTGAATAAGAACGAAACCTATTCTTCTTATTTTTACTTAGCACAAAATTAAATAAAACTGGTTCGGTCCCCGTCCTTCTAGTGTTTGTGCAGATTCATGTCTCACACATAGGCATAAGCTCACAACAGCCAAACGCAGTTTCAATGGAACTGTGAAACGTACAGTTTCATACACGTCTTTTGTTATTGTGTCACGATCTAGGGTATGGCAATTGACATTAAGCTCCAGAACTATATGATCTACTATCACAAAGACAGAATAACAGATAACATGACTCGTCAGCTTGCATGTTTTCGACAATATCAAGGGAAAATAGGAGGTACCGAGTTCCACAGTGCCTATTCACGAGCTTGTATTGTTGAAATAGTCTTTTTATCTCTTGTATTCGTTTTAGTTTTATAATTCATTTATTGTATATTATTATCTCTTTTATACTGATGATAATGAAGATGATAATAACTTGATCAACATTATCATCATCGTGGTCGCTTATTAATCACCATCATAATTAGCATCATCATCATCATCATCGCCATCATCATCAGTGGTTGCCAAGAGACTAAGCGTTCATGTCTCTCCACAAGTCAAAGTCCATGTTGAGCTGCATCAGTTCAATGCATAACATTTGTTCAGGCCTTCTTCTTCTTTTTCTTCTTCTTCTTCTTCTTCTTCTTCTTCTTCTTCTTCTTCTTCTTCTTCTTCTTCTTCTTCTTCTTCTTCTTCTTCTTCTTCTTCTTCTTCTTCTTCTTCTTCTTCTTCTCTTCCACCTTGTACCTCATCGAAGTGTCGGGGGGAGATGTAATGTTCGTTGATGAGCTCTGTCAAGAGCACTATTAAGACTGCTGTTCATTTCTGCAAGGCTGTTTCTTAATGCCATCACTCTATATTTCCGAGGTCTTCCACTAGCTCTATACACGTTGTAACGATTTAGTGTATCTCGCTATGGCAGATAGTACCAGGGCATTCTTGTTAGGTGTCCAAACCACTTCATTTGTTGTTCTTTGATGACCTGTAAGACTGGCTTTATTCCTAGCATTCGTCTGATTTCATGATTTCGTATTCTGTCTTTCCTTGAAACTCCTGCAGCTCTTCTAAGGCATTTAATCTCTGTTGTCACAATTTTACGTACAGCCTGTATAGTCTAGAAGTTCTCTTGTCAACCGTCGTTTTTGGTCCTCACCATCTAAGCCAGTCCGCCACTGTCCTTTACCAGCAGCACAACTTGTCATCTTCGGCTTTTCTTTCTGAGCCAGAATACGTCATTGCCAACTGCAACCTTCTGGTTGTATCCGATGTGGTGTAGAGTCTAGATGCTCGCCTACTGACCTGAAGGTTTAGAGTTCAAATTGACATCGAGGTACAGGGTAATGTCCTGGGCAATAAAGGCGGCTAGCGTGTTAATAACTACATCACCAATAAGTGCCGACTGGTGTATACACATACAGGTCTAGCCCCATATACCCAGAGCAGCCCGGACGTGACAAAAGTCCATAGCTTCTCTTTCGTCCTCTAGTTGCCACCCAGATAAAAATGAGCACCGAGCATTGATTGAGCTGTACATGTTAGAAATGTGTAGGATTTGTGTGGAAAGGAAAAGCGGTGAGAATAGAATTAGCCACCAAATTAAATTACCTTCTCTGAAGCCTCTCCTCAGAATCGGATACAGGGATTTGCTTGAACAACACTAGAATTAATTAATGTTTCATTATGAATGTTAATGATTGACTGACCTGGGTGTTTATTGTCTGGCTTGTGGTCCTTGGATAGTTGGTCGGCTGCTTTGTTTTATTGCTGGTATTTAAAAATGATTCTTTTATTGATTATTCGTTATTTTAAGTTATCTGAATGATTGTTTCTTGGTCTGTTTGTATGAATGATTTGTTTATTTGTTTGTTGGTTCGCTGATTCTTTGTGAATCTTTTGTGTCATTGTTAATTTAGGCCGGTGTCGTCGACCATAGACAGTTGAAGAGAGAAATAAAAGTATTAAAAAAAAAAAAAACACCTCCCATTGTTTAGCCAGTTTGTTGAGAAACAGTTTGTTTTTCCTCTCAGGTGAATTACCTACCGTGACGGAATTCTTGTTTTGATGTTTGATTTACTCAAAGCTGCTTGTGTCAGATACAATATCTAACCTATCTTGATAACTGCCGTGATATTTTATTTGCTCAAGCTGATTTGATAACAGATAGAATAACTAACATTTGTTTCCACTGTTTCGAATTTTGATGTAATCAAATTGGCTTGATGACAAACAGAAAAACTAACATTTCTTGATGATCATTTTGATTGTTGGTGTGATCAAGTTGGCAAGAATAACTAACGCTCTTGTTTGAACCTACAAGTCCGCTTAAATAACCCATTAAATATTATAACCATGTATCCTGACAGCCTATTGTGACTTGTTTAATGTTTGTTACTGTTACTGTATGGGAATAACATAATTTGTCAAGGAAAAGATAAAATGGCTCGGCCATCTTGTTAGAACTCAACGACAAATATCAACACAAGCACTTTCCCTGAAAAGATCTGATGTGATCGCAAGAGGTGGCCCAATGAGGAAATGGATTGAAGACATTAAAAACACTAGACATCGACAGATAATGTCGAGTTCTAGCTATCGAGCAATGGTTCGATCGCAGACTACCCCTCCCCACCCCCACCCCCACACACGCCTTTTCCCCTTGGGTGAGTTTAGTTGATTCAATAACGGACATTATGGCACATTGGGACACCCCCATAAGCCCCATCCTCAGCAGCCATGGCAGCCTTCCAGTACCAATGGCACCAGTAGCAGTCTGGATATGTGTCTGTCTTGCCTTTCTTCTGAGTGTCTGGCATCGACCTTATGCTCTAGAAACTTCTCGCTGCATCACGCTCACCACACTGTGATGATGCATTGCCTCCTCCGAACTGAACACATGCTTCCACGCGGCCCTAACCATGTCTACCTTATAAGGCAGGAATATTTCCGCAAGATGTGCCGACTCAGTCAGTCCGTCACTCTGCTCCCTCACTGCCATTGTCAACACAAGTTAAAGACTTCTCTCTCAGGGATAAAGCTACCAGATGACTACTTTCTCAAGGATAAAGCTATCAGATGTCTACTTTCTCATCGATAAAGCTATCAGATGTCTACTTTCTCAAGGATAAAGCTATCAGATGTCTACTTTCTCAAGGATAAAGCTATCAGATGTCTACTTTCTCTAGGATAAAGCTTTCAGATGACTACTTTCTCAAGGATAAAGCTATCAGATGTCTACTTTCTCAAGGATAAAGCTATCAGATGTCTACTTTCTCAAGAATGAAGCTATCAGATGTCTACTTTCTCAAGGATAAAGCTATCAGATGACTACTTTCTCAAGGATGAAGCTATCATATAACTACTTTCTCAAGGATGAAGCTATCGGATGTCTACTTTCTCAAGGATGAAGCTATCAGATGTCTACTTTCTCAAGGATAAAGCTATCAGATGTCTACTTTCTCAAGGATAAAGCTATCAGATGACTACTTTCTCAAGGATAAAGCTATCAGATGTCTACTTTCTCAAGGATAAAGCTATCAGATGTCTACTTTCTCAAGGATGAAGCTATCAGATGTCTACTTTCTCAAGGATAAAGCTATCAGATGACTACTTTCTCAAGGATAAAGCTATCAGATGTCTACTTTCTCAAGGATAAAGATTTCAGATGTCTACTTTCTCAAGGATGAAGCTATCAGATGTCTACTTTCTCAAGGATAAAGCTATCAGATGACTACTTTCTCAAGGATGAAGCTATCATATAACTACTTTCTCAAGGATGAAGCTATCGGATGTCTACTTTCTCAAGGATGAAGCTATCAGATGTCTACTTTCTCAAGGATAAAGCTATCAGATGTCTACTTTCTCAAGGATAAAGCTATCAGATGACGACTTTCTCAAGGATAAAGCTATCAGATGTCTGCTTTCTCAAGGATAAAGCTATCAGATGTCTACTTTCTCAAGGATGAAGCTATCAGATGTCTACTTTCTCAAGGATAAAGCTATCAGATGACTACTTTCTCAAGGATGAAGCTATCATATAACTACTTTCTCAAGGATGAAGCTATCCGATAACTACTCTCTCAAGGATGAAGCTGTTAGGTGACTACTTTCTCAAGGATGAAGCTATCAGATGACTACTCTCTCAGGGATGAAGCTATCAGATGATTACTCTCTTAAGGATGAAGCTATCAGATGACTATTCCCTCAGGGTTGTAGCTAGTAGATGACTACTCTCTTAAGGATGAAGCTATCAGATGACTACTCTTTCATGGATGAAGCTTTTAGATGACTACTCTCTAAAGAATGAAGCTAGTAGTTGCCTACTCTCTCAAGGAGGAAGCTATCAGATGACTACTCTCTCAAGGATGAAGCTATTAGATGACTGCTCTCTCAAGGATGAAGCTAGTAGATTATTCTCTCAAAGATGAAGCTATCAGATGACTACTGTCTCATGGATGAAGCTGTTAGATGACTACTCTCTCAAGGATGAAGCTGTTAGATGACTACTCTCTCAAGGATGAAGCTGTTAGATGACTACTCTCTCAAGGATGAAGCTATCAGATGAGCAAGAAAGTAAACCATACATTAAAATGTAATCACACACACACTCACACACATACACACACACAAGTATGCAAAGATGTTTAACACAAAATGAAACAGTACACAAAATGATGAAAAGATAGTTGGTAGTCACCAAGTTTAATGTTGAATTAAGAATCGAAATCGCAACACCTGGGACACCCCCATTAACGCTCCATCCCCCAGCTTCAGCTGCAAACGAAGAGTTGCAATTCTGATTTTACCAGTAATTGTCTGATTGTCTCGCCCTTCCCCTCAGTGTCTGGCAGATCCTTGCAGCGCCATCTCCTTGGACTGTAATGATCTATCCGTGCCTCCGCACTGCTCGCTCGCTCCCAGAGAAATTGTCATGCATCATTTGTTGAACTCCTGATTCTGCAGCGCCAGCTGGCCAGTCTCTGTATATACGACCTAAATTGATTAGAACCGTACACAAGTCTAAATCTTGCACAGACACCTTGACCTACTAGTTGCTAGAAATTGAAGTAACAGAAAACGGACATTGCATTTATCAATAAATGAATAAGTAGGCATATGGTACACTATTAACAGATTAAAAGATACTCTATGTGTAACAAGACATATGTAACACAATGAAATCATACACTTCTGTATGACAAGATGTAGGGTAGACAGTTAAATAGTACACTAATTATGAGAATCAATTAGAAGATGTGCGATGGACAATTAATTCATGCACTACAATATGCGAAGACGAATCGTACGCAATGAAATAATACATTAAACTATGAGAAGACGTACAACAGACACTTCAGATACCTAGATTGTACATTAGAGCATGAGATGACCTATAATAAACAATGAAATTATACACTAAAGTTGGAAAAGACAATGGTAAACAATGATATCATTTAGTAAATGATAGGAGGACTTATGGTAAACAAGGAAATCATACACCAAAGTATGAAAAGACGTATGAAAAACAATGATATCATACTCTAAAATATGAGAAGATGTATGTTAAGTTATGATGTCATACACTAACGTTAGATCTATGGTAAATTGTTGTTGGGGCGAGGCTTGCTGGTGGATGTAATGTCCTAAATCCTTTCTCCAGCTAATAGTGAGAGTACTGCTGGGGTGACCGTTTATCAACCCTCACATATTGCTTCAGGTCCAGATGGACACTAGGCACTGCCACTCTTTTGTGCCGGGGCAAAAATATTTTCCTTCTGCCAGACTGTGGCCTTTGCTTTTTTTGCTCCATTTGTAGACTGAAGTATATAGTTTCGTTGCCCAGCCTCTGATTGAGTGCATAGCGTGACACTGTGAGCTGCGGATGTTATTTGGAATGTTTTTCGACTGAACAACGTGGTGGTGTGATTTGTAGATTCAGAAAATGGCGCAATGCCGGTTGTCGCAACATTGTTGGGACCATTATTTGATTAAAATTGATCGCGTGTGCAACTGCTGATCTTTTAATGACTTCTGCTACCATCAATGATGAACTGCATTTCTAACGTTAGACTGTTTCTGTTAGCACTTCGGATGGCTACCATATGCTTTTAATGCGAGTGTATGCTAGATTTGCTGAGAGAGCAGTTTTTCAGTCTTCCCACAAGGGACTGTGATAAACATTCTATGTGTTTTCGTTGGCACAGGAGCGGAGCAAGGATGGGGTGACCCGTTTGCTATGAAGCTGAAATTAAAATTACCAAATTATCTGTGGTAAATAATGATATCATACGTAAAAAAAAAAAAAAAAAAAAGTTAAACAATGAAATCGGACACTAAATTGCGAGAAGACCTATGGTAAACAATAAAGTCAAACACTAAATTATGAGATATGGTGGACAATAATCATACGCTAGAGTCTAAGGAGATTCATTTTCTTCTATTTCGTCTGCATTCTGAGCCATTGAGGTTTACCTTATCAGGCGCTTCCATTCATCTCTGTTATAGTCCTCTCTGTGCAGTTGGTGACACTTAGTATTTGTAGGTCTGCCTGGATATTATCTAACCATCGTCTTCTTAGTCTGCCTCATCGTCTACGATCATTTAACCCCCTTGTGTACACAGCCTTGACCTCTTTTGTATCTGATTTTATCAGAATATGCCCCAGCCACTTCCGTCTATAGGTCTTCGTAATGCCATCGGATAATGACGAGAAAACATATGATTAAATGATTTAAATGAAGTTTGAGTATTTGAATACACGACTTGACTTGACTTTCTACCCCACTAGGACATCACACAAGTCGATAAACACCCGATGACACAAAGTGCCACCACGTGGATGAGGATCGCCGTGGAGAGGTCCCAGAAACCTCGTACAGACAATTGGCCATATTTATGGCCTGCCTATATTGCGGCCCCTTGCAAAACCAGGGTGGGGCTTCAAATGACAACAAATTTCGTCCTAAAAAGGACGAAACTGAATAGTTAAGCATTTTTGAATACTTATGGTAAACATGGATTTCATACACTAAAGTCTGTAAATTAGTAATGCAGTGGATACCTTCCCACTGTGGAGTTCCCGGAAACGAAAAAGCTGATAAACTAGCTAAGGAAAGTGCAACTGAAGAACAACCTGACATACCAGTCTCTTATCAACAGAGAATGATCAAATCAATCAGAATGCCACCGAAACTGGCACAAGATGATTACCATATTATGGACAGACCAGAGCAAGTCATTATCCTTCGCCTTAGAACAGGGCACAATCGACTTCGCTCCCACATGTACAACAAATGTAAGATTGGCCAATCAGCCATGTGTACTTGTGGACTGGCACCTGAAACAACAGATTACATCCTTCAAGGCTGTCCCAGATTCAACGCTTTCAGGCAAAACCTTTGGCCAAAAGAGACACTTGTGGAAGTCAAACTTTACGGGCCGCTTAGTGAATTACAAAAGACAGTGAAATTCATACTAGAGACAGCTTTGCAGATATAGACAATTTATTTCATGCGAACGAAAGAAGAAGAAGAAGAAGAAGAATACACTAAAGTATTAGAATACATATGGTGAACAATATTATCATACACTAAAGTTTGAGAATACCTATGGTAAACAGTGATAATATACATTAAAGTATGAGAATACCTATGATAAACAATGATATTACACTCTAAATTACGAGAAAGCATATGGTAAACAATTATATTATACGTTAAAGCATGAGAAGACGTATGGTCTAATAACACACACACAATGTAATCAGACAGGCAAGTGTGCTGGTTGTTGTGCTAAACCCACAAATTAACTCCTTACCTTCCCCAGGTCCGCCAGGGGAGTTTGTCACCGTGTGCTACTTTCCAACATGGGCGAGGTACAGGGGTAACATTGCAAAATTTGAAGTGGCCAATATTGACCCTAACATATGTACCCACCTTATCTACGCCTTTGGACGACTGGACCCAGTATTGCGACAACTGGCGGCCAGTGAGCCACAAGAAGAAGAGGGAGAAGGGAAGCTATTCAGGTAATATACTATGACGCTCTTTATTTGACTTGTTCATGTTTCGCTGGGGTCGCTGGAACCCACAGTGTAAAAAAAAAAAAAAGTCAGATCAACATACAAATACACTTATTCACACACATATATATACACACACACATACGCACATACATACACACGAATGAGGAATCCTCTGTCTGCCAACCGGAGTCTCTATTCTAAAAGCAGCTGCCAACAAAAGCTCAGGGTGCAGACCTGCCCCGGCCATAACTTTACGTTTCCAAAGTGCATATGTGCTTTAAAGGATTGATGTTACTCCCACATTATCCTACGCGAAACGGCAAAAAAAAAAAAAAAATCCAAAAGCGCCAAAATCAGCCACTGCAATTATTGCAAAACAACAGTTTTACGCTGGGGTACAAACTGGATATCAAGTTCCTTACAGACAATTTCAAGAATCCATGCCATTTCGGTGAGGACGAGTTAGCTCCCACATATATCTCGTGAAATCGTTTGTCAAAAGTTCCTTTATTGTTACTGAAGCACCCAAAATATATTGAGCTCAAAACGGGAAATCCCACAAATAGTTTAAAATAAAAACAAGCAAGTAAAACCCCCACCTTCCCCTTTTTATTTTCAAAAACCTCAATTTTTTAGGCCACCGGCGTCTTGAGGGTTAATAACTCGCTTGACATTAATATGAAAATCTGCCCCATTGACGTCACCAAAAAAATTAACTAATTATGGGAGAAGTTTAAGAAGCGGGGGTAGGGGTTGGTAACTTTCATCAAGGCTTTTCAAGCATTAAAAGTATCTAACCCTGTGAAATTAACACGGCTTACAGATAAAACTATATATAAATGTTTTCCTCTCAAACTTATTTGAAGATTTTTATAAAGCAGGACAATTTCTGTTGTTTGCTTGTTACCGACGAGACAGTCGGAGCACGCCTAAAACACGGTACTGTCCCGCTGACTACGGGACGTATGGTCACCATAATTATTTTGTTTTTTGTTTGTTTGTTTAATAGCCTTTTTAACGGGCTGAAAAGCCGTAACCCTGCACTGAAGACCTTGATTTCCATTGGTGGTCAGAACGATCATGGGACAGGGTTCAAGGCCGTGGCCGAGACAGACGCCATACTTGAGAGGTTTGCAGCTACGACTGTGGACTTTTTGAGGGCTCGAGGTTTTGATGGTCTTGACCTCGACTGGGAGTATCCTGACGCGGACACCAGGTTCTTGTTCATTCGGTTGCTACAGGTTCGTAGACATCGCTGCTGCTGTCACCTTGATCGTTTTTATTACCATCATCATTGTCATCGTCAGTAATATCAACATTGGTATTGTCAACATATTAGGCATAAACGATTCCATTATCATGAAAAGCAGTATCAGGTTCAACATCCAGAATAATACTATCAATACCATTATTATCGTGACCGTCTTCATCACAGTCATCATTATCATATTCATAGTCACAGTAAATCTGTCTGTTCTTTTATCTGTTTGACTAAACCTGTCTGCCTGCCTGTCTGTCCTACACCCCGCCCCCTTTTCCCCACCTGTCTGCCTGGCTCCCCATTTTCCCCATCCTATTTACAAAATCTGCATGTCTGTCTGACTGCCAATTCTTTCAATCGTTTTACTAAACCTGTCTGTCTGTCTGTCTGTCTGTCTGTCTGTCTGTCTGTCTGTCTGTCTGTCTGTCTGTCTGTCTGTCTGTCTGTCTGTCTGTCTGTCTGTCTGTCTGTCTGTCTGTCTGTCTGTCTGTCTGTCTGTCTGTCTGTCTGTCTGTCTGTCTGTCTGTCTGTCTGTCTGTCTGTCTGTCTGTCTGTCTGTCTGTCTGTCTGTCTGTCTGTCTGTCTGTCTGTCTGTCTGATACATTTTACTAAACCTGTCTGTCTGTCTGTCAGTTTTTCTTTTTTGTTTTACCTAACATGTCTGTCTTTGCATGATGTTTGATGTACATCCATATAGTATATATATGTGCATCTTTTTTCGTATCTATCTATGAATTTATTTGAACACCGAGTATTCGTCACAATTTATTCGTCCTGTATTCAGTTGTTATAACATAGTTCTTGCTCTCTTCTTCCCTAGTTCTCTTCTGTGCTAGTCTAAACACATCTCTGAACTAGCTGATCTGCTTTCTCTTGATGAAGATTAGCACTGGTTGTGTCCCAACTTGTTTTCTGATATGGTCATTTCTGATCTGTCTCTTTGTGTTACATTTATCAATACATAGACGTAATAGTAAAGTCTGACCTGTCCATTCAGGCGTTGAGAAAAGCCTTCGACAATGACACACGCCAGCCCAGATTACTGCTCACCTTTGCCGGGGCTGCTGGTCAGTGGAACATTGACCCGGGATACGATGTCCAGGCGATAGCCAGGTAAGGTGGTCATCGTCTAAAAGCACGGGTGGGGAACCTCGGCTTTAGGGCCTTATGTGGCCTCTACAAAAGTAATAGTGATTACATGTTTGACCAAATACAGCAGATACATTTTTGAGTTGATAAATGTGAATGTTGTTAAGTGACAAGACAAGATAACAACATTTCAAAAGTTTCTCAATGCTCAGTTTCTGAAGCCTCGTGTAGATGGGCCACGCTTGAAAAATGGAGGACGGAGCATTCCCTATGTTCATGCTGTACTGCAGCCTCAGGTGGCTGGGTCACCCTTAGAGAATGGAAGATGGTGCATTCCCTATGTTCATGCTCTACTGTATCTTCAGGTGGCTGGGCCAGGCTTGAAGAATGGAAGATGAAACATTCCCTATGTTCATGCTGTACTGCAGCCTCAGGTGGCTGGGTCACCCTTAGAGAATAGAGGATGGTACAGTTCCTATGTTCATGCTCTACAGTGAATTATAAATAATAAGAAGATGGCGATGTCAGCATCTGTCTGCTATAATATAACAATGTGTACAAGCAGGACATGAATGATGCAGGTAATGAGAGTTTCGTGGGGGGGGGGGGGGGGATGCCATGGACCGTGTGGAGGGAGAACAATAGAAGTGATATGAAGGAACAAATGATAACAGATAGATTACACAGTAAGTGTCTGAGAAGAAGCACAACAAAAAAATGGAATGAGATAAATGACCCTGAAATCCCATGCTCTGATGGTAGAAGACCTATCCTAACACGAGCGGGTCTTGCCAGACACACTCGCCATCGCCATGGACTGTGGGTACTATGCATTCCTATATCGCAATATAATACTATTGTTCGGAAAGACAGAACTTTGCCAGCCAGCTAACTTAATTTATGATGCGAATGATGTACAATCCAAATGTAAAAAAACTACTTTATTACTATATTATTAGTGGTAAACGTGTACATAATAACTTGATAAGATGTGAAAAAAATATAGACCCTCTTTCCCTAAAAAGCATGTCCTAAAAGGCAACAATATAGGGATTTGCTGATATCCGATGTGTTGGGTAGAAAGACGCAGATATCGTGTTCCATCTGAGAGTCCAATGTATGTACGACTAAGTCATCTAAAGATTAGGGTACGTATTTCGTCATTCTAGATTTACTATTAGGGTGGTTCAATTTAGGAAAAAGACCTGTTCTCGAAGCTTTCTGAAAGTGGTGCAAGAGTAGAGCTACGGAAAGGAATAGAGCCACACTGGAGAGATTCCCTAAGAGAGATGTAAAGACACAAATGTACTGCAGACGTCTCACATTGTGGAAGTGGGAGAGGGAGGGGGGACAACTGCCTCATAATTGGCGGCAAAATATTTTCATATTTGTGGTGGTGAAGGGCAGAGTGATAGTTTCACTTGGGGTGGGTTAGGGGAGAGTGATAGTCTCAATTGGGGTGGGTTAGGGGAGAGTGATAGTCTCACTTGGGTGGGTTAGGGGAGAGTGATAGTCTCACTTGGGGTGGGTTAGGGGAGAGTGATAGTCTCACTTGGCGTGGGTTAGGGGAGAGTGATAGTCTCACTTGGGGTGGGTTAGGGGAGAGTGATAGTCTCACTTGGGGTGGGTTAGGGGAGAGTGATAGTCTCACTTGGGGTGGGTTAGGGGAGAGTGATAGTCTCACTTGGGGTGGGTTAGGGGAGAGTGATAGTCTCACTTGGGGTGGGTTAGGGGAGAGTGATAGTCTCACTTGGGGTGGGTTAGGGGAGAGTGATAGTCTCACTTGGGGTGGGTTAGGGGAGAGTGATAGTCTCACTTGGGGTGGGTTAGGGATTGTCTCATATTTAGAGGGAAAACACTCATAGTGGGGGTGGGGGGGGGGGGGGGAATGTAATATTTGTGGGATAAATAGTCGCATATTTTATTCAAGTGGGGGGGGGGGGGGGAATAATGTAATATTTGGGGGATAAATAGTCGCATATTTTATTCGAGGGGGGGGGGGGAATTGTCTCATATTTGGGTGGAAAAAGTCACGAATTGCATCTGCTTTCAGATTTGTGGATTTTGCCAACTTGATGACTTACGACTACACGGACAAGTGGGCCAGAGTTGCAGCTTTCAACAGTCCCTTATATTCCAGGAGTGATCCGAGATTCAACCCAACCCTCAGCACGGTCAGTGCTGGCATCTAACTGTCTTGTCACATATTTCATCTGATGTTGACCAGCATACATCGTCTCATAAATAACATACAGTTATCATTCTCCTGCTTCTTCCCCTTTTCCTTCGCCTTCCTCATCCCGCGCATCTCTCGTAACTAGAGGGAAACTTTATATACAAATTATTATACATATAATATATGAATATAGTATTATACATAAAAACTTGCACACTTTAGGAAAAGGAGTGGCTTACAAGCACATCACACATCTCTGACACGCACATACGTGTTACACACGATTCAATTTGATGACGATATATATAATTAAAAGTAAACTATTTTCTCACTGGTACTTGGGCAGTCAACTGAAACATATCACCTTCTCAGACAAGACCGAAACATATCACCTTCTCAGACATGACCGACACATATCACCTTCTCAGAAACGACTGAAACATATCACCTTCTCAGACACGACCGAAACATATCACCTTCTCAGAAACGACCGAAACATATCACCTTCTCAGACATGACCGACACATATCACCTTCTCAGACATGACCGACACATATCACCTTCTCAGAAACGACCGAAACATATCACCTTCTCAGACATGACCGACACATATCACCTTCTCAGACATGACCGACACATATCACCTTCTCAGACACGACCGACACATATCACTTTCTCAGACACTACCGAAACATATCACCTTATCCATCACAATCGAAACATATCACCTTCTCAGACACTACCGAAACATATCACCTTCTCCATCACAACCGAAACATATCACCTTCTCAGACACAACCGAAACATATCACCTTCTCCATCACAACCGAAACATATCACCTTCTCAGACACAACCGAAACATATCATCTTCTCAGACACAACCGAAACATATCACCTTCTCAGATACGACCGAAACATATCACCTTCTCAGACACAACCGAAACATATCACCTTCTCAGACACGACCGAAACATATCACTTTCTCAGACACAACCGAAACATTTAGCCTTCTCAGACACGACCGAAACATATCACCTTCTCAGACACGACCGAAACATATCACTTTCCCAGACACAACCGAAACATATTACCTTCTCAGACACAATCGAAACATATCACCTTCTCAGACACAACCGAAACATATCACTTTCTCAGACACAACCGAAACATATCACCTTCTCAGACACAACCGAAACATATCACCTTCTCAGACACAACCGAAACATATCACCTTCTCAGACACAACCGAAACATATCACCTTCTCAGACACGACCGAAACATATCACTTTCTCAGACACGACCGAAACATATCACCTTCTCAGACACAACCGAAACATATCACTTTCTCAGACACGACCGAAACATATCACCTTCTCAGACACGACCGAAACATATCACTTTCTCAGACACGACCGAAACATATCACTTTCGCAGACACGACCGAAACATATCACCTTCTCAGACATGACCGAAACATATCACTTTCTCAGACACGACCGAAACATATCACCTTCTCAGACACGACCGAAACATATCACCTTTTCAAACACAACCGAAACATATCACCTTTTCAGACACGACCGAAACATATCACCTTTTCAGACACGACCGAAACATATCACCTTTTCAGACACGACCGAAACATATCACCTTTTCAGACACGACCGAAACATATCACCTTTTCAGACACGACCGAAAACATTTAGCCTTCTCAGACACAACCGAAACATTTAGCCTTCTCAGATACAACGGAAACATAACCTTCTCAGACACAACCGAAACATTTAGCCTTCTCAGATACAATGGAAACATATAACCTTCTTAGACACAACCGAAAATAATATCCTTTTCAGACACAACCGAAACACGAACTGTGTGCTTAATGCCTCATTTAAAATTGTTCTTAAAGTAAGTAAAGTCAAGATCCCTTTTCATGCCTTTAGGGGCATCGGGAATATGGGAAAGCACCCATATTTTTTACAGACCATCGGCACTAGTTGGGTAATGTCAGCATTACGCCGGCCGTCTTTACTTCCCCAGGACAGCCATTTTGGTACACATGTTGGGCTGGATCGACCTGCGACTCCCCATCCGATGTTAAAAATCCCCGCAGCCAGCAGCGGGTTTCGATCGAGGTATGTTGGAACTACGAGTCGGACTCGCAACGTCTAAGCCAAGGACGACGCACAATTCCTCTTAGCTGAAAATGAAAACAAAATGGCCGAACGGACCGTAGATCCTTGGTCGCTTTTCTGATATTCTCAACATGCTAAATATTAGACGAAACTGTGTTACTCAATGAGCAAACAGTAAAACTATATGCTACCCGGGAGTAAATTAGGAGTAACAAATTTCAGGATCCTCGCCGGTGCTTCGGAGTTCGTACACTTCGCTGAGAATTTTTGGACTTGAGTTAGAAGTAGAACGGAGCACTAAATGTTTACTACCCGTGTGCCATGATGTTGATTTGTTGCTCAAACCAAACGGTAAACATGCCAGTTTGGACATTTCACCAAGACTGCTAGTTTCATATCATTTTCTTTTCTGTCAGACTGATTGAATAATAATAATAATAATAATAATAATAATAATAATAATAATAATAATAATAATAATAATAATAATAATAATAATAATAATAATAATAATAATAATAATAATAATAATAATAATAATAATAATAATAATAATGGCGATGATGAGGTATTCATAAATGAATAAAACTAATTTTGTGAAGAACACAAATGACGCATTGTCCTACTCCTCCTGAGTTATTTTTGTTGATCAACTTCCTCGTGGGGTTTCCGGGGCACCGTTTTCAGGGAAAGAAAGAATAGAGTCACTGCCCCCTAACAAGCATGGCGTATAGGGCGACTAGAAAGGGGTTTGCCTATATCAGGTATGTTGGTGTAGGGCGTAGGGCTCTTGGTGCCTAGGTGCCCCTCCGCCCCAGCCCCCCACGCTGTGACGCCTATATGGAGGGTTAAAGAAAGAGGCAACGACTTATGCTACGTTTCGTGGGCCCCAAAATAAGAGAGGCACCTTTTACAGCGATGATGAGTGCGACATTATGAGGATGATATGGAGGAGATGATGTGTGCGACATTATGAGGATGATATGGAGGAGATGATGTGTACGATGTCAGGAGGATGATATGGAGGAGATGATGTGTGCGATGTCAGGAGGATGATATGGAGGAGATGATGTGTACGATGTCAGGAGGATGATATGGAGGAGATGATGTGTGCGATATTATGAGGATGATATGGAGGAGATGATGTGTACGATGTCAGCAGGATGATATGGAGGAGATGATGTGTACGATATCTGGAGGATGATATGGAGGAGATGATGTGTACGATGTCAGCAGGATGATAGGGAGGAGATGATGTGTACGATGTCAGCAGGATGATATGGAGGAGATGATGTGTGCGATATTATGAGGATGATATGGAGGAGATGATGTGTACGATATTATGAGGATGATATGGAGGAGATGATGTGTACGATATTATGAGGATGATATGGAGGAGATGATGTGTACGATATTATGAGGATGATATGGAGGAGATGATGTGTACGATATTATGAGGATGATATGGAGGAGATGATGTGTGCGATATTATGAGGATGATATGGAGGAGATGATGTGTGCGATATTATGAGGATGATATGGAGGAGATGATGTGTGCGATATTATGAGGATGAAGGAGATGATGTGTGCGATATTATGAGGATGATATGGAGGAGATGATGTGTACGATGTTATGAGGATGATATGGAGGAGATGATGTGTGCGATATTATGAGGATGATATGGAGGAGATGATGTGTGCGATGTCAGGAGGATGATATGGATGAGATGATGTGTACGATGTCAGCAGGATGATATGGAGGAGATGATGTGTGCGATATTATGACGATGATATGGAGCAGATGATGAGTGCGATGATGAGGATGATATGGAGGAGATGATGTGTACGATGTCAGCAGGATGATATGGAGGAGATGATGTGCGTCAGGAGGACGATGGAGGAGATGATGTGTACGATATGAGGATGATGATATGGAGGAGATGATGAAGAAGTAAAATATGGAGGAGAAACGATAATGAGGATTTCGAGGATTGATGTACGTGATGAATGATATGGAAGATGAGATATTATGAAAATATGGAGGAGATGATGTGACATGATATGGAGGAGATGATGTGTGCGATGTCAGGAGGATGATATGGATGAGATGATGTGTACGATGTCAGCAGGATGATAGGGAGGAGATGATGTGTACGATATTATGAGGATGATATGGAGGAGAGGATGTGTACGATGATCAGGAGGAGATGATGTGTACGATATGGAGATGATGAGATGATGTGTACGATATCATGGATGAGGATGATATGGAGGAGATGATGTGTACGATATTATGAGGATGATATGGAGGAGATGATGTGTACGTACGATGTATGCAGGATGATGATGACATTATGAGGAGATGGAGGATGTGTACGATATATGGAGGAGATATGAGGATGATATGGAGGAGATGATGAAGAAGACGATATGAGGAGGATATGGAGGAGATGATGTGTACGATATTATGAGGATGATATGGAGGAGATGATGTGTGCGATATTATGAGGATGATATGGAGGAGATGATGTGTGCGATATTATGAGGATGATATGGAGGAGATGATGTGTGCGATATTATGAGGATGATATGGAGGAGATGATGTGTGCGATATTATGAGGATGATATGGAGGAGATGATGTGTACGATGTCAGGAGGATGATATGGAGGAGATGATGTGTGCGATATCAGGAGGATGATATGGAGGAGATGATGTGTGCGATGTCATTAGGTTGACATGGAGGAGATGATGTGTACGATGTCAGGAGGATGATATGGAGGAGATGATGTGTACGATGTCAGGAGGATGATATGGAGGAGATGATGTGTGCGATATTATGAGGATGATATGGAGGAGATGATGTGTACGATGTCAGGAGGATGATATGGAGGAGATGATGTGTACGATATTATGAGGATGATATGGAGGAGATGATGTGTACGATGTCAGGAGGATGATATGGAGGAGATGATGTGTGCGATGTCATGAGGATGATATGGAGGAGATGATGTGTACGATGTCAGGAGGATGATGGAGGAGGATGATATGGAGGAGATGATGTGTACGATGTCAGCAGGATGATATGGAGGAGATGATGTGTACGATGTCAGCAGGATGATATGGAGGAGATGATGTGTACGATGTCAGCAGGATGATATGGAGGAGATGATGTGTACGATATTATGAGGATGATATGGAGGAGATGATGAAGAAGTAAAATATAAAGATAATGTAGATGTCGAGATTGATGGTGAAATAATGAAGAAGATAAAAATGAGTGAGACAAAATGATCCTCGGCGATATCAGAATGATGCATGTGACAATGAGAATGATGTTGCTACAATGAAGATGAAGATGCAGCTAACGATAAGATGGGAGACTTGTGGGTCTGTTATTGCAATAATACCTCTTGGTTCCTTATTTGTGAAACCATTTCAGTTGGTGATACAATCTAACTGGTTACCAGGTTAAAGTGGGCTCCCTAAAATTAAGCCATTCCGCCTTCTAAACTACCGACTGGAGCAGTGCGTGTCAGTCTCTTCTCATTGGTGGTACTTCGTTTTAGGCAAATATAATTTTGAGACACAGTAGTTCAGTCTACCATCGAAACAGAGGTTAAAATAACCCCTTATTAGTGATACGGACGCATACATAACTTTACGTTTGCCTGACACACCTTAACACTGCAGGTGACATAGCAGTTTGGCGAGACATTTTGTTTGGAAAGTTTTAGCCTAGACTGTTGAATCAGTTGTCCACGTGTTTCAGAACTGGACAGTCCACTACTGGAACAGTCTGGGGATGCCCTTCCACAAGATCGTGGTGGGTATAACCGGAGTGGGTCGTCGGCTGGTGCTGGAGGAAGCTTCCAATAGCGTCCCGGGGTCGAATGTCACGGGCCAGGTGATGACCGGCAGGTACTACGGGATAGAAGCTGGGCTAGCGTATCCAGAGGTAGGTGGCGCTGAGTGTCATAGTTTCTGATGGGGCATTCATCCATTTATCTATCTATTCTATCCATCTATTGATTCATCAGTCCATCCACCCACCCACCAACAAACCTATCCATACATCCATCCATCTATCAATCATAGACAACCATTGATTCATCAGTCCATCCAATCACCAACTAACCCATCCATTTATCTATCCATCATATCCATCTATTCATTCACCAGTCCATTCCACTCACCCACCAACGAACCTGTCTATTAATCCATCCATTAGTCCATTCGTCCATCAATCCATCTATCCACACAGCAACCGACCCATCCGTTGAACCATCAATCTATCGGCCTCCTCACCTTTCATCTATAAATTCACCGATCAAACCATCGTTATTTTAATCCATCCATCCAACCATTTATTCTATTTAGCTTCTCAGCTGAAATGAACATTTGCCAACTGTTCTCTGTGTTTCTGTCTGCAGATTTGCCAACTGTTCTCTGTGTTTCTGTCTGTAGATGTGCCAACTGTTCTCTGTGTTTCTGTCTGCAGATTTGCCAACTGTTCTCTGTGTTTCTGTCTGCAGATTTGCCAACTGTTCTCTGTGTTTCTGCCTGTAGATGTGCCAACTGTTCTCAGTGTTTCTGTCTGCAGATTTGCCAACTATTCTCTGTGTTTCTGTCTGCAGATTTGCCAACTGTTCTCTGTGTTTCTGTCTGCAGATTTGCCAACTGTTCTCTGTGTTTCTGTCTGCAGATTTGCCAACTGTTCTCTGTGTTTCTGTCTGCAGATTTGCCAACTGTTCTCTGTGTTTCTGTCTGCAGATTTACCAACTGTTCTCTGTGTTTCTGTCTGCAGATTTGCGAACTGTTGTCCAACACGTCAACCACAAGGACTTTTGACCACGAGCAGAAGAACCCGTACCTCGTCAACAATGACACCTGGGTGGGCTACGAGGACAAAGAGAGCATCGCATTCAAGGTTTTTTTTCTTCTGGTTTTTCACATTTAACGTCACTACCACCACTACCACCACCACCACTACTACCACCACCACCCCCTTATTGTTATAATCTTTTTCATGTACATTATCATCTTCATTATCATCATCACCTCCTGATACGGTCATACTTGTTGCCAACATTTGGTGATTGAACCCTGACTGATATGTCTGCAGGAAAGCACACTAGCCTAAATACAGCGGTGGCTCATTGGCCACATCATCATTCTAATGCAGAGTGGTACAATATGTCTAGCATCATTTGCCAAACACATCTCAGGATCAGGACAATGGCGATTATACAACTAAATACAGGGACATGGAAGGGACAAAGGAAAATATATTCTAAAACAAATTCTTGAAACAAGCGGTAAACCAATTTTGGGATGGAGGTGAATAAATAATATAAATGTATGGATATGTATCAACAGTCACAAGGCGAAGAAGGTGGCCATACATTGGGCACATTATGAGAAGAAGCCTGGGTTGAATCATTAAACAGATGCTGCAATGGGAAAAAAATCGATTATTGAAAGAAGGATTTTCAAACGAAACCCTGGGACAAACGTGTAGGTGAGGAAGGCAAAACATGCTGCACTGGATTCCATCCCAGAAATTTAAAAACAAAATGCTCAAGAAAAAAGAAATGGAGGACCAGACTACAGCCTTATTAGACATATACGACACGACAGGCGGAGGATGATGATAATGACAGGTACTCTAGCGATAGTAATAATTCGGCCATCTTGTGTTAGTCAAGATAACCTCCTGTTAAAAAAATTAAACAGACACGGGTTTGCTTACCAAGAGACTCTTAACTGTTCAGCATCTTTTTTTTAAACAACAGTTTTATCAATTTCAGCTGGCCTGGATGAAAGAGCTCGGAGTTGCTGGCCTCATGTTTTGGTCACTGGACCAGGACGATTTTAGCGGAAAGGTAGGTACACCCTCTCCATAAGTGCCTGTTAACTCTCTTAGTTTGAAGGAACGCATTATACGTTCATGGATTCCTATCAAAAAGCCAAGTGAACCCACAATGCGCACATTATAGGTTTCTTTGTACAACCCCTTGGGGCCCTTATGTATTAAAAGATCTATCGACGGAGAGTTGCTTATATTGTAAAATACGTCAATAATTCTTATAAGATACTGAAACGTTTCATTGAGTGGGTTCGGGAATTCCACTTTAGCGCAAGAAGAACGGAACCCCTACCCTTTGACACGCATATTGTAAACTGCGCCCAGTTATGGTTATGCTGATGTCCAATGTTTTGGACCAAAGGATGCAGATTTCGCAACCTTTCTTTAAGCCACAATACGACGGGATAACGCCTCTTTTTAAGGGCGAATGTAATAGAAACTACACTGGTAATCTTAAGTGTTATCTTGCTGCAAACATTGAAAAAGAAAAGAAAAGCAGAGACAGGAAAAACACAAAAAGATAAAAAAAAAAAAAAGACTGCAATGTACTTTTTGCTTCTGTCTTGTACCCACAGCGACCTTGTTTTTCCCTCTCTGAATGGGTTAAGTAAGTAGGAAACATAGATTGCGTCCACAGGCAGGTTGGCAACGAAATCGTTTATTGCTGTTCTAGCAAATGCGTCGTCTCGTCGTAGGTATCCCACTCAGTTGTCACTCAAGTGTCTAGGAATTACTCACGATTGTCACCATTTCTTTTACACAACTTGAACATGCAGTCTTTTACCTTTCACCCTAGATCAACCGTTCTCTACCGATTGTCCACGACCGTTTTTGTGTGTGGGTCGAACGACCCTTTCATAGTGTTCGCCAACGCAAAACAAATATTTATTGAAGCTATGAAGTAGCGACGTAAAAAACTGTACGTTCAGGGGTCGCCACAGCATGAGAAACTGTATTAAAGAGTCACGGCATTAGAAAGGTGGAGATCCACTGTCCTAGGCGATCCATTCAGACTGATAGTTCCGTTCTGAAGCACAGCACCAAAAACATCCTCAGCCGCGTGATCTTTTAATTCAGGAAAACTTCTGTTCAGTCATTTTTTCTTGTGCTCCAGGAACTTGCTTCCACTGTCGGCATTCACAGTTCACATCCGGCACTCTTCTCACTCAACTCGATCTGCCTCTCGAACTGTTACACACCAAATGATCATTCCTACTCTCTTACGACTAATCTTTTCTCTCTGTTCACAAGTATTGAGCTTCTGTTCGCTCAATGGTACATGCAACAACAACAAAAATCTGGGTTTTCTCTAACTGGCCCTTAACCCTTAACCCGTCACCATCGGAAATGCTTTCTATGTCTCTAGGTATCCCACTCATTAGAAAGAGTAAAAAAATGTTAAAATAAAGAAGAAGAGAAAGAAGAAAAAGAAGAAAAGGAGAAGGAGGAGGAGGAAGAAGAAGAAGAAGAAGAAGAAAGAAAGAAGGAAGGACGGACAGAAGGAAGGACGGAAGAACTTACTTTATTTACAAAGTGTCAAAAGCTGGGCATAGTTTCGTCGCCCAGCTACTAAGTTGAGTGCACGGCGTGAAACTGTGAGCTTCGATTTCATTTGGAGTGTCTTTTGACTGTGACCAACGCGGTGTTGTAAACTATACATTCAGAAAATGGCAATTCACATGTCGTCGCAATATTGGTCGTGACCTTATGTGATTAAAATTGATCGTGTTTTAACTGCTGGTCTGATGGTAACTTCTGCTACCGTTGATGACGAACTGCATTTCTAATGTCAGACTGTTTTTGTTAGCACTTTGGATGACTACTGTTCCATTATAGTGCGTGTGTATGCAAAGACAGCAGTCTGTCAATCTTTCCACAAGGGTCTGTGATGAACAGTCTGGTGTGTTTTTCTTTGGCACAGGAGCGGAGCATTGATGGGGTGACTCATTTGCTATGAAGCTGAAACTAAGGTTATCAGTATTACCAAGATTACTTCTCTTTCACACAATAGTTGTGGTTTATATACATGAAGAGAATTATGTTTGTTCAGTAAATTATTATAATGAATTTAAATTAAAAATACGAAATCATGAATGCCACACACATAACCCAGACACATACAGAATGCATACCGAAGAAGGATTTTGAAAAAGGGACAAGAATGAGATGTAACACACAAATACACACGCACACAGGAGACATAGATGAAATATAAGCAGCGAAAGCAGCCGCTGAGGGAAAAAAAAAAACTCCAAAAAAAAAAAAAAAAAATATAAAAAGAAAAAAGAAACTATCAAAATCAGAAGAAAAAAAAAAGTAAAAATGCATACAGCAAGAAGCAGTAAGAGTAACAGCTGATAGTGTGTCTTACTGTAGGTAAGTATTTAGTTATGGCAACACATAAATACCTAAACAATTTCAATTCCCAGCTGTGCGGTGATGGCACATACCCGTTACTGAGCTTCATCAAACAGCAGACATCAAACACATTATCCACAGGTGAGTGACATCAAGGGTCGGCGGAAACTTGTCGGCTTTGACTCTTTGTAACCCCCCCCCCCCCCCTCAACACACCCAAATCCATCCCTTCACCAATCAAGTAGAAAGGGACAGGGACTGAGCACCCAGAGCCTCTACTAAATTTGTAATGGGGTTATACCCTCCCCCCCCTCCCCTTCCACCAAACATGTATCTATTTTTTGTTGGGGTGGGGGGGGGGGGGGGTGTTTATGCATGCATTATTTAAAAACAGTATTATTATAGTTATTTACCAGTTAGAACATGTGTAATGTTTTGTTTTAATTACAAGATTATTATTATTATTAATCAGTGAAAGCAGGTAAAGAAGGCTCGGGACCTTGACCTCACCAGGAATAGTTAAGAGGGGACTGGACCTCCCGCTCCCCCTCCCCCACCCCCGGGTCAAATCTGTAAAATTAAATTACTATACAAACACGTGTTGATAATTGCACATCCACAGTCTAGCAATGGGATCTCTGTTCTATTATTATATAAACAGAGGGGGAAAAAAACTGAATGATGAAACAATATATTACATAGTTTATCATCAGGCAAATTTGCTTATCTGCAAGTGAAAAGAGTTACTGAAAGGGAAAAAGTGACAATTGAAATATATCTGCTTCATTAAATGAGATAAGACTTTTGAAAACCATACTGGAGAGAAAAGTCAAAGCCGAAATAGCAAGAGGTAGACAACGATACAAGTGAGAGGGCAACATGAAGAGATGGACGAACAGCAGTCTGAGAGAGTGTGCTTCCAAAACAAGAAACAGATCTTGTTGGAGTTTCATTGCAGCCAACCTTCAGTGTGGAGGCGCTAGCTGACAATGTCGGGTGTATTACAGCATATCTGACACTAGTTACCCGATGAGCTGACTTCAGTTCACATTTGACGTACCAGACGGGATACAGTAAAATATACCAGGTAATAAACTGCACGATATATTGTTTCTCTCCTCGGTATTTTAATTTTAATCTGACATCAGTGTTCCATAATAATTATATAGTCATTTAAACAATTTATTATCTAAGTGTAGCAGATAGACTTTCACCTGCCAGCAGCAATGTCAGGGGTTACAATCCGCTGCGTGGCATGTATTTAAAAAAAATTAACTTTGGCTCCCAGATCGATTCAGCCTAGAATTAGTACCGGGTGGAATCCTGGGAAGTAAATGCGGCCGACGTGATGCTCACCACATCACCTCCCAAATGTTGATTGTCTATAACATATAGGTCTAGCCCTATATGCCCAAATGGCCTAAATGCATGGCAAATGGTCCTTTGCTTTGATTGATTATATGACTGATGAGCTGATGTCATATAAAGAGTCCTTACTTGTTGAGATATTTGATTCTGCAGAAACATATGTGATCAACTGTTGTGTATTTATATATGCCACACATTCTTCAAATACCACACATAAGATGCATCATTAGTATTAACCAACAGCTCCTTCACAGAACGTCGCTCTCGTCAAGGCACGCCTGACAGTCTCTCTTTATCTAGTCAGTTCTCCAGCCCTATGTGCTTTCATAGCCAGTGAGTCTTTAATGTTTTCTAGCCACTTTCTAACCACCTCCTGTGTCGTTTTCTCAAAACTGTACACCCCCCCCCCTACCCCTGGGTCACCGTTTTCTGCAGGCCACCATTGCCTTTAACAAAGCCAAAATAGCCAAACTTTTGGAAAAGGATGCTGTTTATGAGCCAAATATCCTTTCTGCTCAGATCATGCAGGAGGACGGATGCTATATATAGACAGTAGGAAATGTTGTGTGAAGTAAAAGCAGTCAGGGTGGTTTTAAAAAAAAATCACATTATTCACTGAGTTTTGATTGGTCTGTGAAAACATGAAGGTAGCACAATGCGCTTAACAGGCTATCGAAATAAAAACCAAAGCTACACTAATTGATTGATTGGATAGAAGTTAGTTTCCCTAGTAACGCCACGCCTCTCGCCTCCACTACCCAAGACCTTTGCTGCTACCTATATAATTTGTTTCGCATTCTTCAGCTCTGCAGCTTATGAGATGTGAGCACAGTTTCACAATTACTGTGTTCTGCTGAGGTTCAGACAATTGGGCAGTTACATTCAAATTACATGAGCGTCGAACATTTGAGAAAGCAATGACAAACTACTAAACATAAAAATTAACCAGTTAACTACTCAGCTATAGTTGGTCTGCAAAGATCTGCAAAAAATATTAAACCTGTCCTAGCTTTTATGCTTATGTTTCTCTTGACGATTCTATTTCACTTTTCTGTACGCGACCACGGCAACAACACATCCTTTAGTTATTACATGAACAACGTTAACCACGACATCACGAACAAATGTGACTGTAGCAACAGTAACATCAGCACCAGACGCCAAAACCACACAGACACAAACACAGCATTCATTACCGTTACAAAGAAAGTATCCATACAATACAGTCTGACATAACATTCATTACCGTTACAGAGAAAGTATTCATACAATACAGTCTGACATAACATTCATGAATGTTACAGAAAAAAAATCCACACAATACAGTCTGACATAACATTCATGAATGTTACAGAGAAAGTATCCATGCAATACAGTCTGACATAACATTGATGAATGTTACAGAGAAAGCATCCACACAATACAGTCTGACATAACATTCATGAATGTTACAGAGAAAGTATCCACACAATACAGTCTGACATAACATTCATGAATGTTACTGAGAAAGCATCCACGACAATACAGTCTAACATAATATTCATGAATGTTACAGAGAAAACATCCACGACAATACAGTCTGACATAACATTCATGAATGTTACAGAGAAAGTATCCACAGCAATACAGTCTGACATTACATTCATGAATGTTACAGAGAAAGCATCCACGACAATACAGTCTGACATAGCATTCATGAATGTTACAGAGAAAGCATCCACGACAATACAGTCTGACATAACATTCATGAATGTTACAGAGAAAGTATCCATGCAATACAGTCTGACATAACATTGATGAATGTTACAGAGAAAGCATCCACACAATACAGTCTGACATAACATTCATGAATGTTACAGAGAAAGTATCCACACAATACAGTCTGACATAACATTCATGAATGTTACAGAGAAAGCATCCACGACAATACAGTCTGACATAACATTGATGAATGTTACAGAGAAAGCATCCACGACAATACAGTCTGACATAACATTCATGAATGTTACAGAGAAAGTATCCACAGCAATACAGTCTGACATTACATTCATGAATGTTACAGAGAAAACATCCACGACAATACAGTCTGACATAACATTCATGAATGTTACAGAGAAAGCATCCACGACAATACAGTCTGACATAACATTCATGAATGTTACAGAGAAAGCATCCACAGCAATACAGTCTGACATAACATTCATGAATGTTACAGAGAAAGCATCCACAGCAATACAGTCTGAAATAACATTCATGAATGTTACAGAGAAAACATCCACGACAATACAGTCTAACATAACATTCATGAATGTTACAGAGAAAGCATCCACAGCAATACAGTCTGACATAACATTCATGAATGTTACAGAGAAAGCATCCACAGCAATACAATCTGACATAACATTCATGAATGTTACAGAGTAAACATCCAACACAATACAGTCTTACATTACATTCATAAATGTTACAGAGAAAACATCCAACACAATACAACCTAACATAACATTCATGAATGTTACAGAAGAATCACCTACAACAACCATGATCGCCACAGAGGAAACAACAGCGACCACTGCCAGCACAACCGTCGATATAACAGAGATGAATAACTACACACCGATTGAAAGATCTGACATGTCTTGTTTGCAGTCATTCCCATTAGTTATTCACATCATGTTTGTCATATCTATGTTTGTCCAGTATTTATTTATATAGAACATGCTATGCTAGCCAAATATTTATTTCTGTTGCATGTCTGTTCTATGTCCGTTCATCAGTTATTTCTACAACATATCCCTCATCAACGTTTGCAAAATGTCCCTCTTGTCATAATTATATTCCTCTTATTTAGCCTGTTCCCATGACAACTTCATGCCAGCCGTCTTTACTCATCATCAAGCACCTTGCCGATTGGCGTGGGCGATGATACCTCTCCGCAATCTGCCATCTCTAACAGCATGTATCAGTTCCTGTGTCCCACCCGTCCATTTCAGGACAGAAGACTCAAGAAACTTTTCGCGTTGTCTTCCTCTGCCTATTGTCCTATATATTTTTCATGTGAAGCAACATGTTCCTATCTACCTCTTCTCATAACGTAACTAAAAACTGTCTCTTTCTGATGTTTGTGATAGATCGTCTTCGAGCTCTGGCAGCTTTCACACATTTGGGTTGCTATTTTTGGCTGTCAAGGAATGCTAAGTATTCTTCCGTAGAACCTCCATGGCCGCAGGAATTGGATCGTGAATTCATTGTTCAAGATTCACAGGGATCTGTTAAAAACTGGCTCTGTTTAGCATGCACGCATTCTTTCATTACCTTCAAATAACACGTTTTCATTGCATAATGTTTTTGTTTTTTCATAAAAGGCTGTACCAGCCAATTCTATTCTGTTCATTATCTCTGTGATAATCTTCCGTCGGATGTATCTAAATACTTACATTTCTGTAGTTGTCTACAAAACGCTTTTGCCTCTTGTTATACAATTAGACATTGTTATGTTTGCTGATATTACAATTACTTATGTCCTGAATTATTGAAACTCAAACCCATTTTTGCACAATCTACCATCACAACATCCATGAATTCAAGCAGTTCTCTCTGACTTGGGGCGACCAAAACTGCGTCATCAGCAAAATATTGGTTGTTTAGCCCTAACTAGGCAAGACACTTCTCACTACCAGTGGTAGACTGATTCCATCTCATAGCGGAGATCATTCGGCACCAACACGTCCATTTAATTTATTATCCTGTTGTTTACTCTAACAAGCATGTCGTAGGCGGAGACAAATCAGCGGTGTTTCATACGGAATCGGAGTATGTTTGTCTGAGAGATGAGAATCAGCAGTTTGAATAAAACAGATCTGAACACCAAACATACTCTGAAACAATATCAAAGTCCAGACGTGGAGGAAAACCCAGAACTTTCCGCCAGAGCTTAACAGAAGAAGATGAAAATAAAAAGAAGGGGAATAAGAAAAAGGAGAATACGAGGAGGAGGAGGAGGGGGAGAAGAAGAAGAAGAAGAAGAAGAAGAAGAAGAAGAAGAAGAAGAAGAAGAAGAAGAAGAAGAAGAATAAGAAGAAGAAGAAGAAGAAGAAAAAAGAAAAGAAGAAGAAGAAAAAAGAAGATGAAGAAGCATAAGCAGAAGAAGAAGATTTACGTCAATGGGAGTTTGTTCTTGCCTTCCAAAATGTATTTCTTTCTATAGGAGCCAGGCGATAGTGATTTGGACTGTTAGAGGCTTTACCCTCCAGAAAATGGTTTTAATGGGGTCTAAACACCCTAAATCAGGTGGCAAAACGCTTCTACTGAAATGATCGTGAACAAACATATTAAGCATATAAATGAATGTGAGCAAGAAATAAACTGTGCATACAATATACAGAGATAATAACATTTGTCACTGTTTGTGATGACTTGTAATTTTAGTTTCAGGCAAACAGGTGACTGGCCTCTTCTGGAGGCACCTAAAGAGGCATTACCATCAGTGTCTCTAAAACTAAAACCATAGCGATCTCAAGAGAGGAGAGGGGAAGAAGCATCAGCTCATAGTGGGTCAAGGTGCACTGGTGCATGTCAACCAATTCAAATACATCAGAGTCTGCAGTGACTCTCTTTGGGCTCTAACCATGCAGTCTTTTCCGACATTTTGACGGAGACTTCAATACAGCAAGCTTGAACAGAAACAAACGTTGAGAAACACAGAACAACTGATAAAGACTCAGTTTATTCTCCTACGATATCCTCTGGATCAAACAATGCGCCAGTACTATATCGACATGTCCACAGGCACTTGTTTACTTACACTGACTATGCCGTATTCTCATTGTCAATTAATCTTACACTTCCATTTCACGGCTCCCAAACCCACATTCACAAACAACACAACTTAGCTGACATTCTCGCAGCTATTCCATGTTGTCATTAATTGATTAGCCAGGTTTCTTCGGGCTAGTGGGTTGACGGCATTCACTTCTTCTCAGGATACATTCAGCGCAGGCACTGCAAGTGCAGAAAGATCAGACCGACAACAAGACTGCACAGCTTTATTTCTCCCACCGTTTAAATAGTCTCTTCCTTCCTCGTCAACTTCCGGACCATCTTAAGCATTCATGTTTTTATCGCTTAGCAGTGCTTTCGGCCAAACTGCACAAAGTTCACGTTTGCCTCGATCTGACTTTTCATTTGTTCACACAGATATTATTCTAAATACCACTCATACAGAACAGTTTACTATAATGAGATACGAAGGAGAAAATGACCTCGTACATAGTAGTAATAGACAAGAATGGAGGCATCAAGTCAGATCTGGCTGCTCAGAAAGGAGCAACTAGAGCAAAGAGACACAATTAGCAGTGTGCAGTGTTAGTACACACATACACACACACACATACACTCATATATATATATATATCTATATATAATGTGTGTGTGTGTGTGTGTGTATGTATGTATAACTGTATATACATACATTTATCGATAGCGTGTCTCAGGGGCACTCACGGGAAGCAACAAATATTAACATTGCACCCAGTCTCGCTTACAGATTAGCTACTAGAACTATCATGCGGAATTCTCAAAACGCCCAGACTAGTTTCGTCTTTTTAAGGATAAATTTTTTTGTTATTTGAAGCCCTACCCTGGCTTTTGCCAGGGGCCGCAATATAGGCAGGCCATAAATATAGCCAATTGTCAGAACGCAGTTTCTGGGACTTCTCCGCGGTGATCCTCATGCACATGGTGGCACTTTGTGTCATCGAGTGTTTATCGCTTGTGTGATGTCCTGGTGGGGTAGAAAGTCAGTCAGTCAGTCAGTCAAAACGCCAGCAAACAACCA
>CAJHNH020000562.1:207500-258129 GCA_905116865.2 Candidula unifasciata
AAGTTAGAGGAATTGAATTAGTCAGGAATGTCAAACAGCGCAACCTACAGCTTATCTAAACCAACGTTTCTTAGAAAACTCAGCCAAGCTAGTGTTATCTTGTTTTGGTCCAATTTTTTGCCTATGGGATTATGTTCGACTAGAGATCAGAAAGTACACTGAGGAATTTAGAACGAAATATTTTCCAAAGGCGGGAAGGGAGATGGTATTGCAAGCATATACGATGCGAGTTGGTACAAGTTAATGAAGTTTTCAAATGAGATGTTCATGTCGGCACACGCCTATATGGTTACCATGGTAAATAATACCAAACATTGAAAGCCGCTTAGATTCGGACGGTATAAAATAGATGTGCAGGGGGACATCCAGCAATGTTGCTTTCTGGTTGTACTTTCAAATGTTGCTGAAAGGCCAAAAGCTAACTTTCCGACGGGGTACCTCCGGGTGCGTTCTAAACATCTGTAAGATAACTCTTTGGTGGAAACTCTTTGGTGTAAGACATCCTTCTGGTGGTACACACAGCCGTGTTGCTGGGAGCTGGCTGGTACACACAACCCTGTTGTTGGAAGCTGTCTAGTACACACAACCCTGTTGTTGGAAAGCTGTTTGGTACACACAACCGTGTTGCTGGATGCTGTTTGGTACACACAACCGTGTTGTTGGAAGCTGTTTGGTACACACAACCGTGTTGTTGAAAGCTGTTTGGTACACACAACCGTGTTGTTGGATGCTGTCTGGTACACAACCGTGTTGTTGAAAGCTGCCTGGTACACACAACCGTGTTGTTGGAAGCTGTCTGGTAGACAGTTGAGAACTGTTGCTGTTGTTGAGTCTGCTGACATTGTAAGTAATTTAGCTTAGATCTGGGTGAAGGCCTCGCTCTCTTACTGTTTACACATTATACACGTGGTTACACTCTGGGACTGGCTTCTTGACTTTGTTGTTATTGTTACTTGTTGTTTGTATCGATATCCTAGGACATTGGTCCGACTCATTGACGCTCCTTCATCAGCCATCTCTCTGCCTGCATGGTCAACACATCCAGCAGGAGTACACTGACAGATCCTCATGGTCAAGAGATCCAGCAGGAGTACACTGACAGATCGTCATGGTCAACAGATCCAGCAGGAGGACACTGACAGATCGTCATGGTCAACAGATTCAGCAGGAGTACACTGACAGATCGTCATGGTCAACACATCCAGCAGGAGTACACTGACAGATCTTCATTATGTGACCTACTAACAAGTTTTTGTATGCTTTTCATCGCTTAATACTAATTTCCAGCAAACGGTTTTTCGTCTCTAAATGCCTCTGGAACGCAGCGCCTTTTCCTCAGTCTGCTCATAGTTCTTCCGCTACCAACTATTGCAGACACTCCCAGTATGTCAGCGCTTTAAATTCATCTCCTCCCCACTTTCAAGTTTATCAAACTAGTGTTGACCCCGTGTGGGATGCAATTTTTAGTTATTTCGAAGCCCCACCGTGGCTTTTTGCCGAGGCCCTAAATATAGCCGGGTCTTAAATTTGAACAGGGTTTCTGGGACCTCTCCCCGGGTGATCCTTATCCGCATTCTGGCACTATGTGTCACCGGGTGTTTATCGCTTGTGTGATTTCCTGGTGGGGTACACCTTACCTACCTACCTTACCACTCGATTGTCCTAGGCCTACACAGGCTTTCTAATAAATGAAGACCAGCCTTATCCTGGACATTGGAATAGGAAGTTCCCAACAGCGCTGTATTCTATATTGTAGCATAGTAAATCCCTGTGATCAGTTTTTCAAAACTTTTGGCCAGAGAAACACCGATGGAAGCCAAACTTTTCGTGTCACTGAGTGAAATACAAAAAGGCAGCGAAGTTCTTAGTAGAGACAAAATTTGAGATACAGATAATCTATTTCAAGCGAACGAAAAAAGAGAAAGAAGTAGTTTTTTCAAAAAATCCCCGACCCTATTTTGTTTTGTTTCTATTTACTTTTTATTTTAAGTTTCCAAATATGACTTTCAAAATGAATTGGGACCATGACAAACTTCGACTGATTGGGAATAAGTTTTAGACTAGATATAAACACACACAACTAGTGGAGAAATAGAGAGATTGGAAATTTCATCTTTACCTCCCTTGCCTGTGCGAACTTCACAGATTAGATTATGGAAAGAAGATGCAAGAATGTCAACAAGACTGGGAATGAGATTTCTAGTGGAGCACCACAACTATAGTAACAACAGTGCTTGATACCTAGCAAAGCAAAAAGGACACGCAAGAAGAGACACGATCTAAAGGCATTGCTCCACATTTTCAAGAGATACGTCCCAGCATCACGATCTGTATTCCTAGCATTGCGTAAACGGAGCTGGAATATCAGACTGATCAGAGATTTTTTTGAAAACACAAACCAAAGATGGAAGGGTTGAGTTTCCTGGAGAAAGATATGTTAGTTGTCTATGGCTGACTGAGTGACGTTTAACCCCACCGTGGGTCTGGCAGCCGAGAATCTAACCCGTATATCACCGCGACTCACGCTAAATAACTAAATACTTGGGATCTCCTTTGTATACCTTGGTACATAGCTATGGCCGCAGTCAGTCCAGTTGTGACTGGATCAGCGACCCCCGTGTTCTCTGGTTTCATCCTTTCTGTTGTGGGCATCTTCAGCCTTGCCTAGGTTCCAGACTATGGACTCTTTAAAATGTGTGGACTTGATGAATGCCGTGCCATTGACCGTAAGTATTGGATTTATTTCAATTTTTTTTTCAAACGCTAAAGCTTCTTCTTCTAGTCTGCACAGATGATGGCTCTAAGAAAAATACTGTGCCATTTACCGTAAGTACTAGTAAGTACTATTGTCAAAGTAAGAGTCACTGTGGCAGAGCGGCTAGACATGCGCCGCGGATCGGAAGGTCGTGGGTTCGCTCCCTGGCGGAGCCGGACTTTTCTTCAAAAATGACCTTGGCTCCCAGGTCGACCCAGCCCTAAGTGGGTACCCGGTGCAGTCCCGGAAAGTAGAGGCGGCCGGTGTGATGCTGACCACATCACCGATTTTGTGCCGTTGGTCTATAAAATATAGATCTTGCCCTATATGCCCTATACGCCTAAAGGCTAGGAAAAAGGTCCTTTACTTTTACTTTTTACTTTTTCAAACGCTTAAGTTTTCTCCTCAAGTCTGCACTGATGTTTGCTCTCAGAAGAATGCCTAATTCCTTGAAAGGAAAGCTTTTCATTAGGTCGCAAACTGGGCATGTTTTACATTTGACCCTTGCAAACGTTCAGCTTTTATACTGTAATTTCATTTGTTCTATAACAATACACATAATATGAACATCAAATAAAACTGCACGACGGCAAGGATAATGCATGCATACACATGGAATCAAAGGTGGTATTACGTCAGCGGAGGAAAGAGACATGTTTCACATCATTTATAAACTGAAGATCGTGGTGACGGATTTTTGGAAATGAGAGACCGAGGAACACAAAGGAAGACGATTGATTGCAGCATTTCAAGATTGTTGGAAGCCGTTGCCTATGTCTCCAATAACAATTACAAGATGCATCAGAAACACGTGCAGTGGAGAACTGAACCAACCACCTCTGACGGTTTAACCACTTTCTAATGGAAGCCACGATGTTTTATACATTCATACTTGATACTACTAGCTGTTACAAAATACATGATGGTAGCGACAGGCGCTACAACCTGCAGGATCAAACACCATCAGGACCCCACAACCTGCCTTCTCAACGTTGAGAGCGGGTGAGGAAGGGGTGCGGCAATACCCCCCTCCCCGCCCCCAGCAGCCCTGGCTAGAATATGTGCAGGAAAACCAAGTACCCCCTTCCGACTATCTATATGCCGTTTCACCTTGAGTATCACTACATTTCGTGTTAGTTCAGTTATATTTCACCTATTTGCAATTCATAACATACTTTTTCTTTACTTCCTCTTTTACCGCTTCGTGTGTCGACGGAAATTCATAAGATAGTAATAACAAAACTGCGTATTTTTTATCCGTATTTAAGCACTTTTTCGGCCATGTTATGGAACATGTTGTGACAAGTGAAAAGAACTGTGGAAGAAGGGATAGTGGAAGACAACGAGAGAAGATGCTTGACAGTCTTGTTGCATGGCATGGAGGTGTGTCAGCACACGAACCTATACATGCCGCGGGGGATCACTGATTTTGGAGAGGCATGATCACCCACGCCAGTAGGCAAGGCACCTGATGATGATGATTTAAACCATGTTGAAACCTCTCAAGGCCTCAGCCTCAATTAGATAATACTTGAGGCTGATATCGCATGCCTACACCTTCAATTGCGTCTTGGCGGCACCGCCCTTGCTTTTAGCCCAGACACGTTAAGTCATTGTCTGACTGGCATATCGAATACATGGTAATAAAAGTCGAGTACTTTGGGAAGTTCCTGCCGGGTCAAACGTAATGTCATGACATGCGCACACCTTGATAACTGGGCGGGGGAAGAGGGGTGGTCATATTTGCAACTAGAACAACAAGTAGAGAATTTAACATTGTTATGTGACAGCTTTACTGTGTAGACATTCAGTCTTGTACATAGTTTGTTTTAAAATCTCCTTATCCCTGTATGGTTTGCAGATGTCAGTTTGTTTAAAAAAGCCTGTGGTAAAAGACGGCTAATTAAATGTTGAACAGAAATTTGTCCAGCCGAAAGGTGTGGATATTGCTGCCTTTTATGTAAATTACAAAGGCCTTGTTACAAATGTTTTTCATAGGTGAAAGAAGAAGAAGAAGAAGAAGAAGAAGAAGAAGAAGAAGAAGGAGGAGGAGGAGGAGGAGGAGGAAAAGAAAGAGAATAAAACAAATGAAGAAGAAAAAGACGTAGAAGAAGTGGAGACGAAGAAGAAGAAATAGCTATCTGGATATCGCTGAAGGCCGTCCAAAGCGTATAGAGATTGTGGCTTTGTGCGATGCTCCTTGGTGGCGTTCAGCCAAACTACGATTAGAGATGGAGCCTTATTTTAAGCAACTAAGTTGACTTTCTTGCAGGTCGACCCAGCCTAAAATGCGTACCATGATGGCTGTCCTGGGAAAGTAAAGGCGGCCGGCGTAATGCTGATAATATTACCCACCTAGTGCTGGTTAGTTTGTAAACATATGGGTGCTCTTCTCATATGCCCAATGCGCCTATTTATAAAAAGGGGTCTTTACGTTTTACAATTTATTTCAAGTTGACTCTTTCTCTTAAAGAGCCATTTTAATGTAAACTGCATTAAATGCATCTCCTCTCTGAGTTATCTTGTTGAAAGTACAAAACTTTTGCCTTGCAGCGCTGGCGGTAATACATTTGAATCCACTCAATGTGGAACTAGAATAATAATTAATCACTGGATCCGGTCATCTACTGAATTTAAACTGCTTACAGTTTTAGACAGGCGCCATTTATCTGACATGAAGTCGTGTGATTTGTATTCTATATCACTATCGTCATACGTAGAACTGATACAGTTGTATGCGGGGACAAATATGGACATTTAGCAGTCAAGCAAGATGAGAATTATTTGGCTATGAAATATGGGTTGTGTAGGAAATAAAAGAATAGAATGGATGAGATAATCACTCACTTTAGATTCAATTCGATTTCATTTTCAAAGCAAATTGACTACGCTGAACTTGCCGAATATACAATGCTTATTCTTGTGGTCTTTAGTCTGTGGTCTGTGGTGCTTTCCGTTGCTGTGCCTTGTGGCAGATAGGTCCTGTGTTGTGAACCTCACTGACACCCACCTATGCCGGTCGGGGTTCATTCTCCAATTTCACATCAGTTGACAAAGATTAATCATAATTTCCAGTATACTGTGGGATGGTACAGGACTTTCACGTACGTACACAGAGGTATGCGGGCGTTGTCGGCAACGAAATAGTTAAAAGATTTGCTGCTTTTGACGAAGTTGTTAATGGCGAACCAGCGAATCGCCCTCGACATTGTTAACGCTCTTAGAGACAAGACGACTCGGGAATGTTGAGGGCAATTTGTCTACATCACTGCTATGAGAGGCACACCAGACGTTGAAGAGGTCTAGCCCAATAGCATATGACTAATATTATGGAGTTAGGGTGTCATATGCTGATGGGGAGGGGGGATTGGGGGAGGGGTGGGGGGGGGGTCTGAGCAGATCGAGACGTGTCCGGAGTGCCATGAGGCAACACAACTCACAGATCAGACAATAAATCGTGTGCACACCATTGGACTGGTGTAGTAGAAGACATGTGTAACAATTGGAACAACAGATTGTACCACGGTAAACAAGTAAAATATCTGTCCTGGAATACTCGAAGTATTGCATATTGAAGGAGTTAAAAGAGCTAAAATAGCCTGTGTTTGGAGAAAGTTACCTGTGGCCGTAGATACAGCCCTAAAAAGGTGATAAAGGCGTCACCACAACAAGTTGTTACCTAGGCGGAGATTTACGACCACACTTCTGGAAACCAGCAGTCGTGAAGGCTTCGTGTTCAGAGCTGGTTGTCATGGCGAAGGGAACACAAACCCAAACAATGTTTGAAACACTGGCGATGTACTGTCTGGAAGCCAGGGTTATTGTTTTCAGGCTAGGGTCACTACACAGGCAGCGGTCGTGGAGTTTGGGTCTTTTTGTGTATTTCCTAATGGTTCAGCCTGCTTTAGACCCAGTAAGGTAAGAATTAGAGTTATTTAAAATCAAATCCTTAGTGATCATACTGTCGTATGTGTAGGGTGGGTATTCTGGTGATAAAATCTTGTATATATTCGAGCAGCGGTGTGAACAATGATTCATTTTTCACAGTCCCAAAACATTGAGCATCCTTGGGTGACTAGTTACTGAAGTATGTCTAATCGGTTCTCTCTACATCTTTATGTCAGATGTATTAGAATTAATGTTTGTGAGTTTGAAGCCTCTTCATTCAGTCAGATTCTGTATCCAGGTCCTATTTGCTTCTTATCTTGTCAGTGACTTCGTCAATCCATTTTTGCCAGATCTTCCTTTGCTTCTTGGTGTTTCCAAGTTCACAATGTGCGCTCTGGCTGTCGGCATCGTTGGATTCATTCACATTAGATGTCCAAGCCAATTTCATCTTAGTGTCTCAATGAATTTATCTCTTTATTACTGAGCAACTTACTGATTGTTTCTTGGTCCTTTCAAAGACAACATACTTCTCTTGCATTCTTCTATAACAGATAACTGCTTTATTACCTTACTGTATACGGTTTGTAAGTTTAGCTCCTAACGCCTGGGAGTATTTCTTGTGTAAATTATGTGCGGAGGCACAGATAAATCATTACGCTCTGAGGAAAATGGCGTTGCGAAGAGTTACCAGGAAATCTGGCCGACGCTCAACGCTCTAGAGAAAGGCGGGACGGATAAACCATCAGACAGGTTTGGTGCCACAGAAACTGGTACTCTTGGCATGCTGCTGTAGACGGGGACGGATCGCTTATGGAAGTGTCCCGAGTGCTATGATTGCCATCCCTAATTCAACATTCAACATTGTATACATTCTACAGACTAGGATGAACACTTTTAATGAGAAAATTCATAAACTGTTTTTGTCTTAAAACGGTTAACAATGGTATTGTTTCAAAAGCTCTTGTAATCTTCTTTTGTTTTCTTCATGCTATACCTTTTGCTTAAGTTCCATAATTTCATGTACAGCTTCTTGAGCAGTGCTTGTACTCGTTGATAAGACTAAATACAGTATTATTGTGTCTGTCACAGATTCAGCTGTATATAATGGCCAAGTGGACAGATGTTCTGGGTGGCACCGTGGCTGTGGTGCTGTTTGGGTTCGTTATTACAACAGTGGGGATCTTCACCCCTGGCTGGATGAAAGCTACAGGGCTGAGCGGCGGGCTCTTCGAATCCTGCAATAGGCTCACATGTAGGCATTTTTTTTATATGGTTAATTCTGTATCTATTCGCATGTGTAGATCGTGCCACAGACAGAGACACAGACTTTCACTGGGGCATGCTTTCTCAGTGACTCGATGAGTATTCTCAAGAAGATAGAGAAGGGCTGGGTCCGAAGGCTGTGGTTGGTGGCTCTGCAGAGTTCACGGCTGACAATGATTAGTTTCATTTTCGTGCCTGGACATGTGGGAGTACAAGGAAACATTAGCAAGCTGATAGGCTTGCAGGTAAGGCTAATGTGAAAGCCGGACAAGCCATGCACCAGGCTGATATATGGAATGCTCTAAGAAAGTTAAGACGTTTGTGTGAACCAACTGAGAACTGTTAATCCGCAACCAGCGTCAGACTGCAAGAACAACAACTCAAACGGTGTGTCTCCAGACAAGAACATGCGTTGGTAGCCAAAAAATATTAAAAAACCAACACAGAACTGCTGTCGTCAGCCGCTACACGCAGCGGGATTTACTGAATGAAAGGGGGGGGGGAGTGGGAAGGGAGGGGGGATCTGAGCACTTATGGACTGAATGGTGTGACGTGCAGTAAGGATAATCTGTAGACTAACTAACTAACTAACTAACTAACTAACTAACTAACTGACTAACTAACTAAACTGACTAACTAACTAACTAACTAACTAACTGAACTAACTAACTAACTAACTAACTGACTGACTGACTGACTGACTAACTAACTAACTAACTAACTCGCTCGCTAACTCACTCACTCACTCACTCACTAACTAACTCACTCACTCACTCAACTCACTCACTCACTCACTCACTCACTCACTGACTGACTCACTGACTCACTCACTGACTGACTGACTCACTGACTCACTCACTCACTGACTGACCTACTGACTGACTGACTACCTGACTACCTACCTACCTACCTACTAACTGACTGACTAACTAACTAACTAACTAACTAACTAACTAACTAACTAACTAACTAACTAACTAACTAACTAACTAACTAACTGACTAACTAACTGACTGACTAACTAACTAACTGACTGACTAACTGACTGACTGACTGACTGACTGACTGACTGACTAACTAACTAACTGATTGACTAACTCACTAACTAACTGATTGACTAACTAACTAAATAACTGATTGACTAACTAACTAACTAACTGATTGACTGACTGACCAACTAACAACTAACTGACTGACTAACTAACTAACTGACTAACTAACTAACTAACTAACTAACTAACTAACTAACTAACTAACTAACTAACTAACTAACGAATTAACTAACTAACTGACCAACTAACTGACTGACTGACTGACTGACTAACTAACTACCTAGATCGTGCAAGCATGACAGCAAACTCAATGCCTATTACAGCAGATAGTGTCCTAAACATTGAGCGCTTTGTCAGCTCTTTCAGCACCATGCACGCGTCATTTGTTCTTCAGGCGCTGCTCTCAACTCGGCATCACCTTTTACTTGCGCGTGCCTCATCCTAATGGCTCAGGAACATCCGGTTTCAGGCACTCTGAGCCTCACCCTCCCCTAAGACATGGTTATGAGTAGGAGGCTGGGCTCCACTGTAATGTTTCGGGGCTGGGCAACCCCCCCCCCCCCCCCCCCCCACTCCTAAAGAATTCACATCGGAACTATGAGGCGCCTAAAAGAATTTACAGTCGTTTTATTCTTAAGTATTTATGTATACTGGCTTATTACTTGTAATTAATAATAATAATATTAACATTAACAACAATAACAACAGGAGATACCACTTGGGGACGGGGGGGGGGGGGGGGGGAGCGCTTGTTTTGGTGAACTCCCCACAAGCACCACTTTTCTCCCAAACATTGTCTTCGAGGAGCTGTATCCCATCCAGTTATTATTTCAAGTCATCTTGTCCGTGGCGTAACTTCAGGTTTCTGCCTAGTGATGTTGTCACCTTCACTCCTTCAGAGTTTAGCATCAATTGATTGCAGTAAAATCTCCATAGCTTACAGTAACACCTCCTTAGGTTCCATTAACACCTCCTTAGGTTCCGTTAACACCTCCTTAGGTTCCATTAACACCTCCTTAGGTTCCGTTAACACCTCCTTAGGTTCCACTAACACCTCCTTAGGTTCCACTAACATCTCCTTAGGTTCCACTAACACCTCCTTAGGTTCCATTAACACCTCCTTAGGTTCCGTTAACACCTCCTTAGGTTCCATTAACGCCTCCTTAGGTTCCACTAACACCTCCTTAGGTTCCACTAACACCTCCTTAGGTTACAGTAACAACTCCTTAGGTTCCATTAACACCTCCTTAGGTTCCATTAACACGTCCTTAGGTTCCATTAACACCTCCTTAGGTTCCACTAACACCTCCTTAGGTTCCACTAACATCTCCTTAGGTTACAGTAACAACTCCTTAGATTACAGTAACAACTCCTTTTGTTAAAGTAACAACTCCTTAGGTTACAGTAACAACTCCTTATGTTAAACAACTACCTAGGTTACAGTAAAAACTCCTTAAATTACAGTAAGAACTCCTTATGTTAAAGTAACAACTCCTTAGGTTACAGTAACAACTCCTCAGTTTACAGTAACAACTCCTTAGGTTATAATAACAACTCCTAAGGTTACAGTAACAAATCCTTAGGTTATAGTAACAACTCCTAAGGTTACAGTAACAAATCCTTAGGTTTCAGTACCATCACTTTAGGTTACAGTAACAACCCCTTAGGTTATAGTAACCACTCCTAATGTTACAGTAATAAATCCTTAGGTTATAGTAACAACTCCTAAGGTTACAGTAACAACTCCTTAGGTTATAGTACCATCACTTTAGGTTACAGTAACAACTCCTAAGGTTACAGTAACAAGTCCTTAGGTTATAGTACCATCACTTTAGGTTACAGTAACAAATCATTAGGTTATAGTAACAATTCCTAAGGTTACAGTAACAAAGGAATTCGTCATTCTGTCGCCGCCAAGTCAGGTCTAACGAACTAAGCTAATGAGCCGGGCTTTTTCTTAATTTAACTACTTCAGCCATCTTAAACACAATACTAGTTTGGTGAGAACGGTTGAAGAGGGTAGATCTCTGGAGGAAACAGGCAAGGGTCGACCAGAACTGACGGAGGAAGTAGATCTCTGGAGAAAAAAGACAGGGGTGAACCAGAACTGAAGGAGGAAGTAGATCTCTGGAGGAAAGAGACAGGGGTCGACCAGAACTGAAGAAGGAAGTAGATCTCTGGAGAAAACATGCAGGGGTCGACCAGAACTGACGAAGGAAGTAGATCTCTGGAGTAAACAGACAGGGTGGACCAGAACTGAAGGAGGAAGTAGATCTCTGGAGAAAACATGCAGGGGTCGACCAGAACTGAAGGAGGAAGTAGATCTCTGGAGTAAACAGACAAGGGTCGATCAGAACTGAAGGAGGAAGTAGATCTCTGGAGTAAACAGACAAGGGTCGAACTGAAGAAGGAAGTAGATCTCTGGAGAAAACAGGCAAGGGTCGACCAGAACTGAAGGAGGAAGTAGATCTCTGGAGAAAACATATCCCTTTAAAAAAAGATAATATTAAGCACACTAGTGTCACTTGTGTCTTTGTTATTATTATTGTTGTTAAGTCTGTTGTTGTAATTATTATTACGCACTTAAACAAAGCTTAAATCAATTTAGAGAACACTGATAATTCCTAAGGAGGCTAAACAACCGCCCCACCCACAACTAATCCAGGTTCTAACTTGCACATTCACATTTCTGTCGCACCAGTGAGTAGGCAACCTGACTACCATCAAGCTGTGGCAGCTCTAGAGATCATTGCCTTCATTCTGGCCGTGCTGTGTGTGGTCGGCGTGTTTGTCTATGCAGTATTCCCTCATTACGGCAAAGGCTCCAGAATGTTTGCTCAGATACCACTGGCGGCACTTGTGACTTCTGTCATTGCAGGTAACCTTATATTAGATGGTAAGACGCCAAAGAAGTTCTAGACAATTTTAAAATAACAGTGAAGGAAGGAGATGGAAAATACCTCTAGTGAAGTTTTGGGGCCTGTATAAGGGGGACAAAGAATAGAGAACTGCCCCGAAATAAAAATTAGTTAAATGGCGACATTAGTTGGATCAACATCTCATTAACACACTTGCTAGCCATTTTCTCAAAAACTGCTTTTTAGATCGCAACAATTGTTTGCATGCAGCCTGAGAATATCCATGAGGCAAAAAAAATGGTATTCTTGAGTCCATAGATGCTAGGATGCATAATAGGAGGAAACTTTCAGATTTTACAGTAACAATCAGAATTTCCTGTTCTATTTTTTGTCAGAGGCGTGTCTGCATAATACATTGATAGGTGAAGTAAATTTATTTGTTTTCATTTTTATTCAACTTAGTTGAGTTGAGATGAGTCAAGAAAGACATCACAGCACTCAACGCATTGTCTTATGCGCTCCGTTACCATCTTCAGCAGCCAGCACAGAGTTCTAATATTAATGGTACCGAACGCAGTCTGATTATATGTTCATCTTGCTATTCCTCAGAATGTAGTGTGCCTGCCAGGCCCTCTGGACACACCGAGGTGTTTCATTCTCTCCAGACCATGATAATCTATTTTCTATTCTGACTTCGTTACTTGTTCCCAAAGGGCCTTGACCACGTCTGCCTTGTCATGTATCTATTCACCACACAGAGGTGCAGATCCAGCTAATCTGTCTGCTTTGTTCAGTTGTAAACATGTCCCCAATATGCAACAGCTAGTATTCCCCTTCAGTCACCATTAGACTCCATGGTGTTTCTTAACTGTACATCAAACTTTATTATGGTTGACACATTTGGATATGGAAATGTATTTTTGCAACTGTAGATGTACCTAACAGGTTGTTGATATTCAACCACTCATGCAAAAAATGTTTTTATCACTCCGAATCTGACGATTCCAAATGGTTGATAGTTGTAACTGGCTGAACAAAATGTTTTCCATCTCGGTGCAAGTACTCGTCTTACGCTCGGGGCACATCTTCAACACACTTTTTCCAGAAATGAATGTCTATTTTTGAGGACTTTTTAAAATGTCAATATTGCATTGTGATTTCAATGTTAATTTCAGTTTGAGAAAGTAACAAGTTTATTTATCTCCAAAATTTTTAAGATCTCACGTCTTATGTCAGTTAATTACAGTCAACTTTCTTTTTCTTCCGTGCTTGACATAAGTGTACTCTGTTTCCTGTCTAATCCAACGGTTAAAAGATGCTCTATCCAGACCAAGCGCCAGTCGTGTTCGCTTCTCTGGGTCATGATTATCACAATATGAATGACCCATCTTAGATTCCCCGAGCAAGTACTGGTACAGTCAAACGGTAACCTTCTGCATAGTTATAATTTGCATCTAATTTTCATTTTGAAACTGATGTATATGTCAGCTTTTATAAACTTAATGACACAAAAACTCAAAACTAGTTTGAGGATGCGCCTTTGACTTAACAACCTTGACCGACCTCTTATTTTCGTGCGAGGTCACTGAGAGTGCGAGTTTGCACGAGAAAATAATGAAATGCATAGGTTTCATTTGAACCCCTATTAAACCGATCATAGTGTGTATTAATTCCTGAAGCTAATAAAAGTAAACCTTCCAAGAGTCTACAGAGACGGTTTGATGATAAAAATATATATCGTTAAAAAAAAAAAGAAAAAAAAAAAAAAAAAAAAAACTACATATGATATTTTTCTTAAGTGAAAAAAAAAAAAAAATTCCCTTACGTCATGGATATTCTAAGGCTGCATGCAAAAAATCAATGTGATTTAACAGGCAGTTCTCGAGAAAAAAGTGTGCATGTGTGTTTATCTATTGTTGAACGAACTATAATTTGCGATTGCCGAAATTGGATGTGTTGGGGAAAGGCGAGGATTTCACAATCTAACTGTAAACCTCAACACAATGTGCCAACTAACCCTCCTCAAGGTGTATTCAGAAAAAAAGAGATAATAATAATAACATAAATAAAAAGAAGAAGAAGAAGGAGAAAAAGGGGGGGGGGGGAGGGGTCGACAATAATTTATGCAGATGCTCCTGTAATTGTGCGTTGACCTCTATCTTTCGCAGGTGTATTCGCCATCATCGGGTGTATCGTCTATGCTGCCAAGGCGTACATCGTTTGGGATCCCAACTATTCGTTTTTTCTGACTCTGTTTGGGTCCATCATTCTTATTTTTGGATGTGCTCTTCTGTTCAAAGGGAAGAACATTTCAAGTATTGGCGGCGTGTGACGCACTAGTAAATTGTTTGCGTAATCTTTGAGTAGTGCTGGAAACTTGTTATTTTTCCAGTGTTTCTGGACAGGATAGTGTGAGGATTTGTTATGTTGCTAGCTTAACAACTTCGCGTGCACTGATAGTGTACCAATAGTGGGCTGACAGGGAAGGGGTTTACACTCGTTGACCTTATCAATTTCGGTTGAATCACATTGTTTATGCTACTTGTATCATCTTTCAACTGTACTAATGTACGTAATTAATTATGTTAGATGTGTTATCAAGGGGTCTGCAGAACAGCTGTAGAAGTATCAGTGAGCGATACGATTACCACAAACATTGCACCACTAGGACTGATATAAGTCATTGTTTTCCAATGAAGAACAGCAGATAAAATGATTTTGCTATTTGAGAAACATGTCCTAGCGTCAGCTACCACAAAGATCTAAGACTGAAGCAATATAAGTGAAGCTCAGGGGGTAACAACAATAAAGGATGAAGAGACATTATCAAGAAAGAGCTGGAGAAATATAGACAACTAGCACAACTCATTTTAGATTACTGAACACCTGATTAATGATGTTTCCCTAACATCAATGCGAAAATATGTGGCGGGAAAATTAGGATACTGTTTAATTTTCAATGTATTGTGTGTGTGTGTGTGTGTGTGTGTGTGTGTGTGTGTGTGTATATATATATATATATATATTATATATATATATATATATATATATATATATATATATATATATATATATATATATATATAATATCGTGAATCCTGGACAATCGGTAGGCAGGCCAAACAATTTCTAGAGGCCTCAGAGATGTGGTTTTACAGAAGAATGCTTAGAATACCTTGGACAGCCAAAAAGAGCAACCGAGAGGTTTTAAAAGAGGCGGAAGCCCGAAGACAACTTAACACAGACATCAGAAAGAGACAGTCATCATTTTTCGGTCATGTTATGAGAAGAAAGAAAATAGAACATGTTGGGACCACTGGAAAGATCTGTGGAAGGAGGGATAGAGGAAGACAACGAGAGAAGATGCTTGACAGTCTTGTTGCATGGCATGGAGGTGTGCCGGCTCACGAACTGATACATGCTGCAGGAGATCGCAGATAATGAAGAGGCATGATCGCTCACGCCAGTCGGCAAGACACTTAATGATGATGATGATGATATATATATATATATATATACAGATGTTAATGGATCTTGGAATGTGAGCAAAGAAATTAAGAGTTTGGAGGCAACTGAGATGTGGTTCTTGAGAAAAATGTTGGGAATACCTTGGACTGCCAGAAAAACCAACAATGAATGCCTGGAAATGGCTAATGAATGTAGAACATTGTATACAACATTTAGAAAGAAAGTAACACAATTCTTCGTCCTGTGATGAGAAAAGGAGTACTGGAAAATATGGTGACAGCTAAAAAAAAAAATCACGTGTTGATGAGGAAGAGGCAGACCAAGATAAATAATGATGGATGGCTCAGGACAGTGGCAATGAGGAATATTATCAGTGGAATTGATCTAGAACACCGGAGACCAACATCTGTGATGTTTGAACGCCAGATGGCAAGGCACTTGGTTATATATATATATATATATATATATATATATATATATATATATATATATATATATATATATATATATATATATATATATATATATAAAATATATTTGAAACGTTTTCATATTTGAAAAAAGAAAATTAAATTTGTGTGATGTAATATAATGATAGATTCACATCGGCGATCTAGTTGCCCACTGGCTCGCGGGTAGACGACTTCGTCGCCGGTCGGGACAGTATTTTGGTCTGTCTCCTTTGCTTGCATCATCACTGTCGGAGTTCTTTACTGGCCTCCTGCTGACGTGCAAGGCTAAGCCATTTGATACACATAATCTGATCACAATTATAACCCAAAAGTCCCCAATAAGGGATGCTGGTTGACGATTTTGTTTCCCAGCCAAGCACATGCCTACCTATGATTGATAAAGCTTACAAATTATATTCTTACTCATACATGTCTTTGAAGATTGTGTAATTGTTCGATGTATTCTATTTATTCCGGTTCAAACTTGTTCGATGCGAGATTGTGCTTGTAGGTTTATTTCTATCAAATTATAAAAATAAAATATAAATCGTTTATGGTCAAACATTAACAGTGGTGAGGCGCGCATGTAACGGCTAAAATCGCACATTTTACTTAACATTACAACAACAACAAAAAATTATTGCTCTACGTTTCAATTTTACAATTGATTACAATTATGCGCACTTGTTTTACGACTCAAAAATAACGAAAAGAATGCTCCTTGCATGCTTCGGTCAATTATACAGAAACTGTAACCCGTGTAAGCTTCATACGAATGCACTAAATGGCAAAGTGGCAAGTAGGAAAATGTCGCGTGATACCCTCTCCAGTGTAATTGATACCTGCGAAGGCGCTTACGTGCAAACTGATCACATCACTGAACTTAGGAATCATGTCTCTACACACAATTCTGACCTGTATACTGTCAATCAAATCAGTTTTATATGTAAGTCCAAGCAATGGCATTGCACGATTAGGTGGTACCTGGTGCGGAAAGTTGCTGTTATTTAGCAATACTCATAGGCACACACATACGCGCACAGACACACGCACTCACACATATAAACACACAAAATATTTCTGCGACCCGCCCTCTCCCCCCCCCCCTCCACCTTCCCCCACGCATCCTCTGCCATATTCTTCACTATTCACAAACTCGCCGTCACAATCTATTTGTTCTTGTTCTTGTTCTCCTCTTTCATCCCTCAGTAGAGCGTGTGCCCTCAGCTAACTCATGCCAAGAAGTGGCATCCTTGGCGATCGCACGCAGCATACTTCATGTTTTTCACATCTGTTTCACATGACTTTTATGTCCCCCCCCCACCCCCCAACACCCCCTTCAAAAAACAAAACTCTGTTAGTCTTCTTCTTCTTTCTATTATGTCTCTTCTTTCTTGTCGTTAGGCGTCACAATTTAACAATGATAGGTAGCCGAGCCAACGCGACATCCGTTGCTTGATTTCCCCCTGTGAAGTCTCAGTGTGTTGCATTCCCATGAGTTTCTAGGTCTCCATTCTCATGTTATTTATCCTTGCATTTGTTCTTACTTTGTGGCCTCATCATGCTAGTCTTTAGCAATGAGTGAATTTAAGGATGTATATTGTTTCAACAGTTTAATCTGTCCATTTCTCACACCATCCGTTCAATGTTTATTCGCAGCTTTTATAAAGCATTTCACTTCACAATGTGTTGATTTTTCTCGTAATATTTGGATAGTGCCATAGGCCAGTAGTTTGATTATATCTTATTCATTCCCCACCGTCAGAGGCGCAATAAACAACACACCAGTATTCAGTCCGAATCTTTACAACAATGACCGCAATAAACAACACACCAGTATTCAGTATACATCTTTACACCAATGACAGAAATAAACAACACACCAGTATTCAGTATACATCTTTACACCAATGACAGCAATAAACAACACACCAGTATTCAGTACGAATCTTTACACGAATGACAGCAATAAACAACACACCAGTATTCAGTACGAATCTTTACACCATTGACAGCAATAAACAACACACCAGTATTAGGTACACATCTTTACACGAATGACAGCAATAAACAACACAACAGTATTAGGTACACATCTTTACACGAATGACAGCAATAAACAACACATCAGTATTAGGTACACATCTTTACACCAATGACAGCAATAAACAACACAACAGTATTAGGTACACATCTTTACACCAATGACAGCAATAAACGTAAAAGACACAACCACATTAGGTGGACATGTGGATAATGCTGGACTTCATGTGTGGGACTGCTTCCGGCCGATGTTGTCCGCTCGTTGGGTCTCTGGGTTGTAGGTGGGACGGGTTCAATCCCCAGGGATTTCCTGATGGCGTTGAGGAGAGGGTACCTGCCCCCTCCACACATCTGAAAAGATCATCCCAGATCTTAAATAATGTTTGATGTGTTTTTCTTCGCAGCCAAAATTAGTGTGTTAACAAAGTCAAAAGTAGGAGTGCGTTAACAATGTCAAAAGTAGAAGTGCGTTAACCATGTCAACAGTAGAAGTGTGTTAACAATGTCAAAAGTAGAATTGTATTAACAATGTCAAAAGTAAAAGTGTGTTAACAATGTCAAATGTAGCAGCGTGTTAACAATGTCAAAAGTAGAAGTGTGTTAACAATGTCAAAAGTAGAAGTGTATTAACAATGTCAAAAGTAAAAGTGTGTTAACAATGTCAAATGTAGCAGCGTGTTAACAATGTCAAAAGTAGAAGTGTGTTAACAATGTCAAAAGTAGAAGTGTGTTAACAATGTCAAAAGTAGAAGTGTGTTAACAATTTTAAAAGTAGAAGTGGATTAACAATGTCAAAAGTAGAAGTGTGTTAACAATGTCAAATGTAGCAGCGTGTTAACCATGTCAAAACTAGAAGTGTGTTAACAATGTCAAATGTAGCAGCGTGTTAACCATGTCAAAACTAGAAGTGTGTTAACAATGTCAAAAGTAGAAGTTTGTTAACAATGTCAAAAGTAGAAGTGTGTTAACAATGTCAAAAGTAGAAGTGTGTTAACAATGTCAAAAGTAGAAGTGTGTTAACAATGTCAAAAGTAGAAGTGTGTTAACAATGTCAAAAGTAGAAGTGTGTTAACAATGTCAAAAGTAGAAGTGTGTTAACAATGTCAAAAATAGAAATGTGTTAACAGTGCAACTACCGGGTTCCCAGTCAAGATTGGCTCGACCTGAGAGCCAAGGTCATTTTGTGGGGGGGGGGGGGGGGGGAAGCCGGGCTCCGTCATGGCCCGAACCGAAGACCTTCTAATCGGCAGAGGCGCGTCTGGCTGCTACACCACGGCGGCTGGTAAACTATTCTGTACCACACGTAAGGTTCACAATCACCTTCTTCATTCCGATATATATCGTATACAATCCTTTTGGTATAATTAATAGAAACCAGTCTAGGGTTCGTCTTTGTGTCTTTCTTTGACTTCCTGGTTTCTTCATTTGATTTGTATCAGATTTTAGCGCCTGTAAGTGATTCTCTGTCCACTTCTTCACATGGGACGCTACAGATGCACACACAGACACACACACACATACACACAGACATACACACCCACACAGTGATTAACTGTCCACTTTTTCCTTATAGGACGAAACAAGTACACACACATAGACACACACACACACATAGAGTGATGTCCACTTTTTCTTATAGGACGCCACTGATAAACACACACACACAAATACACATACACACTAGGATTATTGATATAAGTATTGCTATCACTATTGCTGTGACTATAACTTTGATTATTGCTGTGACTATTGCTATGACTATTGCCATGATCATTATATGACTCTTGTTTGAATGAAGTTACTAAAATACCTTTCCACTGAAGTCATCTTGATCTAGCGACCAGAACATCACGCCAGCCAGCCCTAAACCCATCATCCACTTTATCTGAGGAAGACGAGCCTGAATTATTGCTAATGTCCTACAGGATTTATTTCTCAATCAATCACTGTTAATAAATCAGATCTTTTAAACACACGAAGTTTCATGATAAACAGGATTCCATTGATCGAGGTTGCATCAAGGGGAAAGAACCACAAGAGAATAGTTATACATTGGTGACAAGTTAGGAGCTGGGATTTTGAGAATAAGTTAGCAAAATACGTATGATAGTAACAATGGTCCTGGAATCCGATGCTGCAATTCTGGAATGCATATTTTTAACTGGAACGGGTGTTCCAGGTCACACTCGCCATAGCCATGGGCTGTGAATTCCATGCTCTAATATACTACAATATAGGCTTAACAGAGAGGATTGGAAATACCAAGATACAAAGTATTACATATTTAAACTTCATAGAATAGGGGAACACCTGAATAAAAACTGACACAACAAAATACCACCTGTAAGTGAAAAAAAAAATAAAGTTCCCTTTACACGCCCTTAGGCGCATCGGGCACATAGGAAGAGAACCCATATTTTTTACAGACCAATCGGCACTCGGTGGGTAATGTGGTCAGCATTACGCCGGCCGTCTTTACTTTCCCAGGACAGCCCATCCTGGTACCCATTTGAGGCTGGATCGACCTGCGACGTCTCATACCACGATAACAATCCACGAAGACCACACAGGTTTCGATCGCGGTACGTTGGATTACGAGTCAGACTTACGCCTTAGCCACGGACCCCCCCCCCCCCCCCCCCCCCCCCCCACCTTTTCCCCCACCTGTAGGCAGATATAAAAACGAACATTACTTGGCATGGACTATTTATACAGATGAACGTCACTTGGCGTGAACTATTTATACAGATGAACGTCACTTGGCGTGAACTATTTATACAGATGAACGTCACTTGGCGTGAACTATTTATACAGATGAACGTCACTTGGCGTGAACTATTAATACAGATGAACGTCACTTGGCATGGACTATATGTACAGATGAACGTCACTTGGCATGGACTATATGTACAGATGAACGTCACTTGGCATGGACTATATGTACAGACGACGTCACTTACATACCAGTCATTTAGCCGGGATAGAGAAGAGAAGAAAGCTAATTTATAGATGAAATATTAGTTTTTTATTTGATTGACTGAGCGGACAAGTGATGCTGCTACTGATTGATTAACTTAACAAGGATTTATTCAAACACCTAAATGCAGCAGACCAAGACACAATCTGTGGCTTATGCAATGGATGTTGTGGACTCAACAAACATTGATAAACATTAAGAATGGGCCACACAGCTCTCGACCAGTGTCTTCGTGCTGAAACAAAACTTAAAACACGTTTTGTAAGAAAGGGCTCTCTTGGAGCAGCTGCGAAACAACATGTTGCAACAACTAGTAGACCTCATAACTTAGCTTTGGGGACATCTGAGACGCCCCGTCAAAACGTCCCGGGTAAAAGGCCACACTGGATAAAGCGCATGACCACACACCACCGAAGAAGCGAAAGAAATCGCTATGCCCACATAATTTAAACGTAACATTCACCTAGTCGGTGGGTTGGACAACAGCATAAAAATCTGCAGTGAGAACAAACACGGCTATAAAAGCCTATAAAGTAGCAACAGTTCTATTGAATTGGGTTTGTGATTGATAGTAAAACTTTCAAGAGGAGAGTTCACTTCAGTGTCTTTTCAACAGCTCTACGTCACTAGAATAGGTTCTGTCTCTAAGTTTCTCACTAACTGTTCTGTCATACCATTTTATTTCAACTGTTCCTTTGAAGGCTACATGTGTAGGATCACCATCTCATAGATGAGGTTCAGACAGAAGCAGTTTGTTCCGTCCGGGACTGCCGCCTGTAGGATCACCATCTCATAGATGAGGTTCAAACAGAAGCAGTTTGTTCCGTCCGGGACTGTGGCCTGTAGGATCACCATCTCTTAGATGAGGTTCAGACAGAAGCAGTTTGTCCCGTCCGGGACTGCCACCTGTAAGATCACCATCTCTTAGATGAGGTTCAGACAGAAGCAGTTTGTCCTGTCCGGGACTGTCGCCTGTAGGATCACCATCTCATAGATGAGGTTCAGACAGAAGCAGTTTGTCCTGTCCGGGACTGCCGCCTGTAGGATCACCATCTCATAGATGAGGTTCAGACAGAAGCAGTTTGTCCTGTCCGGGACTGCCGCCTGTAGGATAACCATCTCATAGATGAGATTCAGACAGAAGCAGTTTGTCCTGTCCGGGACTGTCGCCTGTAGGATCACCATCTCATAGATGAGATTCAGACAGAAGCAGTTTGTCCTGTCCGGGACTGTCGCCTGTAGGATAACCATCTCTTAGATGAGGTTCAAACAGAAGCAGTTTGTTCCGTCCGGGACTGTGGCCTGTAAGATCACCATCTTTTAGATGAGATTCAGACAGAAGCAGTTTGTCCTGTCAGGGACTTCCGCCTGTAGGATAACCATCTCTTAGATGAGGTTCAAATGCAAGCAGTTTGTTCCCGACGTGAATGCTATCGGATAGGAATAAACTCACAGGGAGCAAGTACAACGGGGATCTACCAGTCGTCAGTAGAAATTATCCTCGTCGACACACGTTTCGGCCCACGATTCCTAGACGTATTACCACCGTGAGATTAACCTGTAAAGAAGCTTTAATTACGGTTACCCATCATGGCTAGACAAGCTCAGTAGATTCTGCAGACCTGAGCATATAAGGACGATACTACACCATTAAGGTCAATGTTCATTCATTGAAAGCACTAATTATATAAAAAGTTCTTCTTTCTTATTTTGTCAATATCTACTTATGCCGCTAGTCGTCGCAGTTCATCAGAAAATCGGCAGCCGGGCCAGGGCGCGCTCGGTCACTTGATATGCCGGAATGGTATAAAGTCTCAAGGTGTCAGTGACTATTTAATCCATGTTCTTCTCGGTCTTCCCCTGCCTCTTGGTGTTTCGATTTTCAGATTGTATGCTCTTGTCTTGCTGCAGGCATCGTTGGTTACATTCTCATTAGGTGACCAAACCATTTCATTTTGTGTTTCTCTTTACATTTCATGAAAAGTGTTGTTTCAACAGTTCTTGTTATCACGTCGTTTCTCACTCCATCTCTTCTGGTTTTATTTACAGCCATTCTCAATCATCTCATCTCACAGGTTGTTGGGTGTTCTTTCGTTCTCTTTTGTCAGTTTCCAAGTCTGACACTGGTAAAATAAAGTCGGTTAAAATTGCATTTATAAATATATCTATTTTTGTGTCTCTGTTTAGGAAGGCAGGGTGTTTTAAAATTGGTTCAAGTTGATACATGAAATTGTTAGCTAGTTAGATTCTCGTTTCTATCTCTCTCTGTTTTACAACGGTGTGTAAAGATGCTTCCCAAGTTTTTCAGTTCTTGCAATTTTTTTAGAATTTGATCTTTATGACCATGGTTTGCTACTCTCTACATATTCTCAACGGTTCACATCAAATATTTACAAAAGCTCTATGTACGACTAAATTACTGACGTTTGACCCCACTAGGACCGTTCGACGAGCGAAAAAGTGCCACCAACTGGGTGATGATTACCCGGCGACGGGCTCCAGAAACGCCGTTCAACCCATAATTGGGTTATATGGGGGCCCCCGACAACAGCCAGACTGAGGCTTTAACATACCGAAACACTGCCTCCCATTGTTGGGACGGGGTTATTGTATACAACTTCGACGTCACTGGAGTAGGTAGCGTCATCGCTGTAAGTAATTCCGAGATTCAAAATTCGATTCCAGCTGTGTGTGCTATTTGACAGCAGACCGCTATGTATTATTTCGATGAAGGAATCGAGAGATTATCATTTAAACAGCAATGGCAAACTACTGAAAGTAAAGCTGCTCAGCCCTCCCCTTTAACACCCCCCCCCCCCCTCCCTCACACACACAAAAACATGCTATGTTGGTGGTGCAATGTTTGTATGCAGTGTTGAAGAACGATAACTCGCCTTTAAAGCAATGCTTTCAGGATCTTCATACCCAACCCAGTCATCTCCCTTGAACAGATAAGGCGACTGTTGCTCTGTGTCAAACACTCTCCGAGTCAATGGGTTGGACAACAATGTGCAGATCTGCAATGTTGATACAAGATTACCGCAATATTAAAACACATATTTATTTTCTCTTGAAGTTTCAGTAACTAAGATCATGACAAACAGTCCAAACCAACAACCAGTGACCATAAGTAACCAATCACTTGAAAATGTTGAACATTTCACATATCTTGGCAGTGTGGTGTCCCTACTGGGAGGGACAAAGGAAGACATACAGTCAAGCCTGAACAAAGCTAGAGCTGCTTTTGGAAGGATGGGGCGAATCTGGAAATCCAACAATTACTGCAGAGGAACAAAACTCCGACTCTACAAGAGCATCATTTTGCCAGTTCTTCTTTATGGAGCGGAATGCTGGAGAATGACCAAAAAGGATGCACACAAGCTGTCCACCTTCCACCACACATGTCTACGTAGAATTATCAAAATTTTCTAGCCAGATACAATCTCAAACAGTAAACTACTTCAAGCCACAAACCAAGAAACTTTAGACAGTATGATAACCAAGAACAGATGGAAATGGCTTGGCCACGTTATGAGAATGACTTCTGATATACCTGCCAAATCAGCTCTCACATGGACACCAGAAGGAAAGAGAAAACAGGGGCGCCCAAAAACAACATGGAGACGAACGATGGAAAGTGACTTGAGTGCGGCATCTTTGACATGGAAAACTGAACCGAAGATTGCACAGGACAGGAAAGCATGGAAAGTCCTCTCTGAAGCCTCATGTGCCACTAGGCATAACGAGAACTGATGATGATGAAAACACATATTTACCACAACAGTGGGCAAAGCTGCAATCAGCAAACGCATTTACCGCAATATATAAACATATTACCACAATGTTAAAAAAAAAAAAAATATTTACCCGAGTATTAGCACAAAGTCAGCAAAAATATTTACCCCAATTTACCAAAAATAATAACCCCCTTCTTATTTCCCATCCTTGTTGGGTTGAAATTTTTCATTGTTTGAAGCCCTACTCTGGCTTTGCCAGAGGCCGCAATATAGCCTGACCATAAATATGGCCTAAAGGCTGAACGCGGTTTCTAAGACCTCTCCACGGTGATCCTCACCCACATGGTGGCACATTGTGTCATCGGGTGTTTATCGCTTGTGTGATGTCCTGGTGGGGTAGAAAGTCCAGTCAGTCAAAATAATAACCCAGGATAATCAACAATGTCTGTCCCAATATTAACAAACACATTCCCACACTTCAATCAAACATACTGATGTCCTCATATTAACAAACACTTCAATCAAATAAAACATACTGATGTCCTCATATTAACAAACACAGTCCCACACTTCAATCAAACATACTGATGTCCTCATATTAACAAACACAGTCCCACACTTCAATCAAACATACTGATGTCCTCATATTAACAAACACAGTCCCACCCTTCAATCAAACATACTGATGTCCTTATATTAACAAACACAGTCCCACACTTTAATCAAACATACTAATGTCCTCATATTAACAAACACAGTCCCACACTTCAATCAAACATACTGATGTCCTTATATTAACAAACACAGTCCCACACTTCAATCAAACATACTGATGTCCTTATATTAACAAACACAGTCCCACACTTCAATCAAACATACTAATGTCCTCATATTAACAAACACAGTCCCACACTTCAATCAAACATACTGATGTCCTCATATTAACAAACACAGTCCCACACTTCAATCAAACATACTAATGTCCTCATATTAACAAACACAGTCCCACACTTCAATCAAACATACTGATGTCCTTATATTAACAAACACAGTCCCACACTTTAATCAAACATACTAATGTCCTCATATTAACAAACACAGTCCCACACTTCAATCAAACATACTGATGTCCTCATATTAACAAACACAGTCCCACACTTCAATCAAACATACTAATGTCCTCATATTAACAAACACAGTCCCACACTTCAATCAAACATACTGATGTCCTCAAATTAACAAACACATTCTCATACCTTAATCAAACATACTGACCCCACAATTACCTTCTTTTTTTAACCTTATCTCAAAACACATATCCCAACAATATTAACAAGCATATATTTAAACCAGCATTACCAAAGATATTTACCTTAATGTTTAGAAACATATTTAAATATATAATAACTAAAAGATGTCATCCAAATAAAAAAAATAAAAATTTTTACACGAAAGATCCATACACACATTCACACACGCACACATGCACACACACACACACGCACACATGCACATATGCACACACACACGCACGCACGCTCGCACACACACAGACAGGGTGGGGCGGGGGGGGGGGGCGGGGGGCAGGGGAAAACGAGAGGGCATCAATTTAAAGCAAACAGTCCGCATGTCACAGATGACTGTGCAACAGTAACTTTTCAGAATATCAAGTTGTACCGTTTTTTGGGCGATTCACTCTCGGGTGATCATTCCCAGCATTAGACTCGGGTGAATGACATTAATACAGTTTGTCATTGTATGCGTGATATCCACCCCGCTCTCTTCCCACCCCCTTAAAAAAAAAAAAAAAAAACACCATCACTGTCGCGTGCGGATATGCACTAAAACACACCAATACTGACTGAGCAAAAAGGACGTCAAAACAATACGCATTGTTGTTAGGGAATAGTAATCGAAGGATTGGGAGTCGAAGGTTTGACCAAGGCGGACGTGTGGTCCAGCCTTGGTGTGGATCCCTGAGGACATTCTACCCCGGGATGCCACGGCAAGATTCGGAGAATAAAGTTTATAGGAGACAGACGTGTGGTCGTGTCTCAGCGTATCCTTGCGGACGCTCTACCCAGGGACTCCACTAGAAACGTCAGCCGAAAGCTGGACATTGATTATTGCACTCGGCAGGAAGCCGGTAAAGTTTAAAGGAGGGGATCTCCAGGCCGAATCACTAAAGAGGGGCATTGCCTTGTTCAGACTTCAGAAGAGGAGATCGATGCGACCGTCCGGTCTTTCAAGGTCTGACTGTTGACCTGTTGTTCGGAAATGTCATTTGAATTTCTCTAAAGAGTGTGCGTGCGGTAGCGAGTTTTGACGTGTTTGGGTGAGTCGTCACCAAGCGTCATAATCTTTGCACATTTCCTCATTTTGGATCAAATGTTCGATAATAGTTAGTTAGTTAGTTATTCCTCTTGTGCCAAAGATGGCGCATAGGGCAGAGGTCATAGCTTTCCACGTCTGTCGGTTCTTTGCCACTTGATGTAGGTCTTGAGTGCGACTGAGACCTATGGTTGAGCTCTCCCTTGTGATGGTTCTACGGAGAGTTTCTTTTGGTCTTCCCTGTTTTCTTTTACCCTCTTGTGACCATATGAAGGCTTGGTGGGGAAGTCTCTGTATGTCCATTCTGAGTACGTGACCGATGTAATTCCAGCGACGCATTCTAATGAAATCAGACACATATTTTTGTTTTGTTTCCTGTCTTATAGATGTATTGGACCTAAAGTCCGACCAGTGAACATTCAGTAGCTTTCGGAGGTATCTATTCTCGAAAGCGACTAGTTTCTTATCGATTGATACTGATGATTTCCAACTCTCACAACTATAAGTTAGCACTGGGATCACACAGGAATTGAAGACCTTAAGTTTCGTGTTGTTGCTGAGTGATCTTGACTTCCAAATGTTTGACAGTTTGTTAAAGGCACTTGATGCTAACGCGATTCGAGTCGTTATTTCTGATGTTGTATCTCCCGCAGAGGTTATCTTGCTCCCTAAGTATGTGAAGCTGGTGATTTTTTCAAGAACAATATCCTTTAGTTTGATGTCTTTCGACTCGTTGGTAAGATCGATGATTTTCGTTTTGGCTGCGTTGACCTGAAGGCCGATTTGGCTTGAAATATTCTGGAGGCGGTCCATTTTTTTCCTGAGCTTCTAGATGTGTTGTGCTCAGGAGTGCTAGGTCGTCAGCAAAGTCAAGATCTTCGAGAACTTTGTCGACCCATTTGATGCCTAGATGTGTGTCCTGTGTGCATTTGCGCATGACCCAATCGAGTGCTATTCCGAAAAGCATCGGTGACAAGACACATCCTTGTTTCACGCCTGTTTCTACTGGGAACCAATCAGAGTTACCAGATTCCGTTCTAACAAGGCAGCGGGAATCGGTGTAGAAGGCCTTTATAATATTGACATATTTATCTTGGAAACCATAGATTGTGAGTAGCTTCCAGAGTGTAGGGCGGTGTATGCTGTCAAAGGCCTTCTGAAAATCAACAAAGTTGATGATGAGTTGGGATTGAAACTTTACTGACTCTTCTACGATGGTCCTGAGTGTGAATATATGGTCGATGCATGACCGATTCGGTCTGAATCCTGCTTGTTCTTCTCGGAGTCTTGCATCTATTGGCTTTTTCAGTCTCTGCATTAGCATGCTGCAGAACAGTTTTCCTGGTACGGAGAGTAGGGTGATACCACGCCAGTTGTTGCAGTCTGCTAAATCACCTTTTTTGGGCAGTTTGAATATAACACCTTCTTTCCACTGTTGCGGTGGGGATTCATTTAGCCAAACATCATTGAACAGCTGTAGCAAATATTGTAAGGTGTTTTCGTCTGCTGCCTTTAACATTTCAGCTGAGATTTCATCTGCGCCAGTAGCCTTGTTCTTCTTTAGTTTTTTTTTTTATTGCTGATTTAAGTTCTAACATTGTGAATGGTTCACAGGTAGCATCTAGAGGTGGCATAGCTTCTTCTTCGTCTATATTGGGAACAGTGTCGGGTTGTGGCCTATTTAATATTTCTCTGAAATGTTCTGCCCATCGTTGCTTTTGTTGTTCTTCAGATAATAATAATTTACCCTGTTTGTCTTTGATGGGTGCGTTTGCTGTAGGTGTATGGTTGCACAGCTGTTTCATGATGTGGAATACAGCTTTATTGTTCCCAGTTCTGGCAGCCGTTTCAGCATCGCAAGCTAGGTTGTGTATGAAATCTTGTTTATCTTTCCGTGCACTATGTTTCACTTCTTTATCTAACAAGGTGTACCTTTGTTTGACTTTTTCATAAACAGATGTGTCTTTTGTAGATAAAAGGGATAATTTGGCCTGTTTTCTTTCCTGAATTTTTATCCAAGTGTTTTCACTCAGCCATTGTTTCTTCTTTCTTTGCATGTAACCAACTGTGTTGACTGCGGCTTCCTTGAAGGTGTCTCTAAAGAAGCTCCATTTTTGTTCTATGCTGTATTCAAAAGATTTTTGTTAGTTAAGGTTTGTACGTAGTTGTTTTGTATCCCAGAGTTAAATGTGATTTGATGTTGGTTTGACAACAGAGACTGTGAATCTATTTTCTTGCTTGTAAATGTTTTATGTAGTTTCTTGAGCTTCATCTTTAGTTTGGCTATGCAGAGGTTGTGATCGCTGCCAACGTCTGCTCCTCGATATGCTCTGACATCCCGAACTGACGAGCGGAATTTGGTACTTATGCAAAAGTGGTCTATCTGATTTTTAGTGTGATTGTCAGGGGAAATCCAGGTGGATCTATGAATATCTTTATGTGGGAAGGTGGTATTTGTTCGATAATACACCACTGGTATATATTCATGGCCTTCAGCGTTTAACTTCCGTTTGGAAGCATTGAATTTTATTGTTAACGTTGTAGGCGTCCAGTTTCGTCTTTGGGGGTTGATCTCTACTGTTCTGCCACACTTGGCTGATGGCATGGTACTTCCTTTAAAGCTGCATTCGTTTGTACCTGATTACACATTTCAATGGGACCTACGCCTCTCCGCACCGGAAAGCACATTTCAGTCACCAAACACCACTGCACATGTGAATGAATTTCCAAGCAATTTCTCTAGGAGTACACAAATTATCAGTCAAACGTAAATCAAAGAAGTTCGCCCCATAAAGTAAACAGCAGCGCCTGTGCAATTGTACGTTATTTAATCATAGGGAAAAGGGACATATACAACCAGATGCGAAAAGTTTGTGTTGAACCAGGCAGGAAATGTCGAGATATTAGTTTAGTTTGAGGACACGACATGTGAAAGGCAGTATAGATGCTGTGTTTTGAACTAAGTTAAAATTAACCTAACTGTACCTCAGGGTAGGCCAGGGCAGCCTCCAGACGGTAGTAGTCTCCCTGTCTGATCTCCCCAGTGACGGGAGATCCCACGCTGGTCACGTTGGGATAAGACAGGACTAGTCTCCTGCCAACACCGGTAATCCCCACCAGGATTTTACTGAAAGGTAGGCCTTTGTCCCGCCAGTAGTGGACAGTCCAATTCTGGGCAGATATGACAAATCAACAGGTTGTTGTCACAGTTAAAATCAAATTATTAATATCACCATACACCTGCCCCTAACTAAAAGGTCTTGAGTTCGAAACTACATTATGTTCTCATGTCGAATTGTCTGAAACAGGCACTAGGCGAAGACCTGGAAAGTAAAGGTGGCCACATCACCCAGCAAGTGCCGATTGATCTAATAATATGAGTAAAGAAAGACGATATTCCTGACACATATATCCTGCACGAATACTCACCCATCCATAGAGACGTCTGGCAAAACCTTGGGTCTCAGCTCATGTGCTAGACAAGACCAGCCAAGAACGGCTTGCTAGCTGTGGTTACGCAGAGATCATTGAATAGTAAGACGGTTGGTTACCATCTTGCAACCATGTTTCTCAAAACCAATCAATAAAGAGAAAAAGAAAGATGGGCTTACTATCAGACTACTACTAGAATAGCTGGAAAAAGCAACTCAGCGTTGGCTGCTGAATATGTGATGAGGGGGTAGGGGTGGGGGGGGGGGGGCAAAGGGGTGGGGGGGGGGTTACACGATTATGGGATGTCCCGAGTGCTGTCATGTGATATCAGTTCTTAAGTCAGTATTTAAAAAATGATGACGATTTCGCCAATGAATCCCCTTTGAATGGCATGCGATTGTTATGAAGGTACGTTCCTCTCTACGGTCTTCCGCGTTTCATCCTCTCAGTCACATAAAGTGCAGAAGCCTTTCCTACCCTTTTTCTTAAATCTTGGTACACTATGTGAGTCCAACACCGTACCACTTAGTTTGATGGACGTCTGTACGTCTTGGTACAATATATGAGACCAGAACCGTACCATTTGGTCACATAAACGTATGTACATCTTGGTACAGTATGTGAGTCCAGCACTGTACCATTTGGTCACATAAACGTATGTCCATCTTGGTACAGTATGCTAGTCCAGCACCGTACAATCTGGTCACATAAACGTATGTACATCTTGGTACAGTATACCACTTAATCACAGTACCACTTGGTCACATCGACGTCTGTACATTTTGTCATTGTTGGCTTAGATTTAAAAAAAATTGACTTTATGCTAACATCAAAGCTAGTTGCTAGTCACGTGAAACTTACGACACTGAGGGTGGGGTTAAACTGGATGCTGTTCCTGGAGAAGAGTGGACTGTTGAAAGCCGTAACCACACTGGTCCTCACAGTATAGTCATAGGTCATCAGAGACACGTAGTCTACATATCTGCAGGGGCGATAACCATAAGTAAGTTATTTTTATTATGGGTAACAATGGGGAGATAAAAATAATTCAAGACAAGGGAGATAGATGGTAATTGGAAGTTTAAAACTCTGCGGGTGTGCAGTAGTAAGAGGGACAAGGGCCGTTTGTAACAATTATTTTTAGCACTACTGTAACATAAATCTGTTACGAGTAACTGCACCATTTTCCCCTAATAAGCTGTTTATTAAACTATATTTAAAACACTGTTTTCCTAATTTTGAATAATGAAGACGTAAGTGATTACCCCCCCCCCCCCCCACCCCAACATCCCCCTCCTTTTTTTTCCCAGTTTAACTACTAGTCATCCTTTTTTGGGCTGCAGTTTTTCGTAATTGTGAAGCCCCACTCTGGCTCTTGCCAGAGGCCGCAATATAGCCCGGCCATAAATATGGTCTAATCGCTGAACGCAGTTTCTGGGACCTTTCCACTGGTGATACTCATCCACATGGTGGCACTTTGTGTCATCGGGTGTTTATCGCTTCTGTCACGTTCTGTTGGGATAAAATTGGCTACCACTACTAATTTTCCCTAGTCAATTTCCGTCACGTCCTTCCTTGAATCAGACTGTTGCTTACAAAAGACACATGAAGCCATTACTAGTACCCTAATTATAACCCCCTTCGGATGCTGACTGGGTCCTACTTTGTGGATCTCTTAGACAAATTGAGATTTGTTCAACCTCTGTGTGGTGTGGTAAAGATTCTGTTTGACAGCAGTCCGGAGGGAACAAACCAGTCGATGGATCCGTATAGTTCATTAAATGCTGACAAAAAAGACACGCCCATCAACATTGGACACAGTGGACTTGTAACCATGTTGTGGTGCCCCAATATTACTGTACTATACGGCTACGGATGAAAGGGGTTTCCGGGATCTAAACATATCTGATTCTTCTCCTTAAGATATCAACACAACAGACTTCAATACTAAATGAAAAATAAAAAATAAAAAAGCTGACAAAACAAACATGTTGAGGTAAATTTTGTAGTATACTAGATAAGAAATAACAATGTGTGCAGGCTGGTAGGTCGCAAACTCTGCCAAATACCCCCTGCGCTTTTGGATTGATATGTAACCTGTTGCTAATTACATAATCTAATTGTTTTATAACCCATGCTAATTATGCAAGCTTACTGTTGTTGCATAACAGATGATAATTACACACCTAACTGTTGTTGTCTATTTGACCTATCCATGGTTTTTGTAGCTATTGCTTTTGCAAGATAAGGTTGCCAACCTTAAGCCCTACTGAAAAGTTTTAATTTCTATGTTAAATCAGTACTTTTGTGTGGGGTAGAAACATAGAGAACAACTAAGGCAATTACTAATAAACTACAGACAATTATTAACTGGTGCCTGCGCAGAATAGCGGGAATTAAATGGTATGACAGAATCACTAATGTAGAGCCTTTGGAGAGAACTAAGCAAGCTCCAGTGGCCCAAGTGGAAGAAAACACGCTGGTGTTGGATAGGACACACATTGAGCAAACCAGAGAACAATATATCTGGAATGTCTTTGCATTGGAACCCACAGGGGTATAGGAATGAAGGAAGGCCAAAAAACACATAACGATGGGACCTGGAGAATGAATTCAGAAAGCCGGTGAGGACATGGAGAGAGCTTCATGTGATAACAATGAATAGAAGGGATTGGCGTTAGTTGGTTGCGGGCCTATGCTCCATTGGGGGCTAGTAGGACAGAAGAAGAACTATTGTATAACTCAGGACGAGAGAAACCATCTTTAACACCTACAAGTAAAAGGGAAAGGTTTGGTGGAAAGAGTCTTTCTACGGTTTGGAACCGGTACTCTTTGCTTTTGGGGCCCATTCGTGATGCAGCCTACAGAGACGTTTGGGTGGAAGGGGAGAGGTAGGCATAACTGATTAGTCGTTACGAGCGTCCTACTTTAAATTGTGTTGTTGTTGTAAAGGACATTGGACAGTGGACATTTTCCCTTAGTTTCTAATCCAGGATAAGATTTATCAGTCGCAGAGATGGTCAAATCTTCACGTAGAAACCCAAAGGGTGACTAAAAAACGGACAGATGGACATGACTTTTCATTGCATCACATCAGTTCAAGGTTGCGCAATACAACTACGGCATCCTTGACCCTCCAAGATCATTCGTCTTGGTTTGGCCTTTAAAAAGCACTGCTGACAAAATGAAAGCGTATCTTACTCGACATGACTGAATATTACAATAAACTGCGTAAAGAACGAATTAACAAAAGCCCTCAACGTAGCAGCAATGATCACTGAAGCCAGGAAAGAGCACCCCAGTGATCCCAAGAAGGTCAACATCCGTGAAACTCGATAGGAACATATCACTAGTGCTTCAACGTACCCGTTTGGTTTCCTGTGTCCACTTTAAGCAAGATCAACTATTACAATATTCACATGTCTATATACAACTTATCCTCCTGTGGATTCCAGGGACCTATTGTAGGGCAGCAAGAATAGACCCAGTGGCCCCTAAAAAGCTTGTTGTAAACGCCCACTTATTACGCGTTTGATGAAATCTGATGAGTTATGAAAATGCGCGAACATATCGCAGCCTAGCTGTAATCACGTACTGGAATTTTAGAGTCGAAAAGACAAAAAGAAGAATATAGATGAGAATTCAACACCGACCTTGCTATGCTCGGCACATCATAGCTCTCATCGATCTGCCACTGGCCCGCGGCTCCAGCTAGACTGAGGATCAGTTTCTCTTTGGTTTTCTCTTCATCAAAGGCTTTCCTCAAGGCCTAGTCAACGAAACGTGAAACAGAAAGTACAAACTATGAGCTCAATGCTGAGGAGAATTTAATGGCTGTTTGGGTGATAAAACTTTCATCGATAAGTGATAACAAGGCGGGAGAGATACAATTTAACATATGCATACATTGGCTTTTTTTTCCACTTTCTGAATCAGGCATTTATCATGTTAATAATTCAGTGGCTAAAGAAGAAAGACGTAAACGAGGATAAAGAGGAAGAATAGTAGTAGGTAAATGATGCTGTTGATGATACAGACGAATAAGAGAAGAAAGAATGGGAAATGAAAAAGAAGAACACGGAGACGTTTTACCTGTAATAATAAAACCAAACGACTCCGGGTAGATTTGGTCGGGTATTCCCAATCAATATCCAATCCATCAAAGCCCCGGGTTCTAAGAAATTCGACAGCGGAAGTTGAAAATCTGGCCAAAATGTCCGTGTTTTCCGTGATGGTCTCAAATCCTTCCCCTGGGTCGTTCTGTCCACCAACGGACAGTAGTGTCCGCAGCTTGATGTTGACTTTCTTGAGATCGTTGAATTCTCTGCGTAAAAGGAACAGTCTAAGTTTGTTTACTTTGAACAAGAAGCAATTAATGTTTAGGTTTATTAGATAAACAATTGCTTCTTAAATCTGGTATTTCTCTATATTAATTCATTCTCAAATAATTATTCACCCAGGTTTCCGCACACTAATTCACTAATAAGGTTAGTTGCGTATCTTTTACAGGGCGTTGCAGAACCAACCCCAACAGCCCCTGGCTTTCTTGATACCACTGTCGAAACCAAGGCAAGGCGCGTGAACCGCAGCTAGGATCGAACAAGGCATCACGGCATTACGAAGCGTTTGCATCGACTTAGCCACAGAGCCAACAATTCACTAATACATTCAAAATATCAATCGATCCAGTGCACACTCACCTACACTCAGATTCTTCTTCTTCTTTACCTCAGCTTTCATCGGATGTAAGTAAAATCCTGAACAAAGTTCTGGGTATTTGTTTTTCTTCTATGCGTCTCTGTTTTTGTTCCAAACCTTGAGGTTTGCGTCCACATGCTTTTAGGAGATTTGGTGTGCCCCTCTGCAAACTGTTGGCTCCTTGATTCTCAGGCAGACGCATTCCGACTGTGGTAGGACGCCAAAAACCGTTGTTTAGCTCGACTTGCGCAGATACCTGGCCACCCAGGAAGCCACATGTCTATAAAAAGGCGACGCACACGGCCTTATATACTAAATTTAAACGTAATTTTTTGTTATTTGGCCTGCTTTTTCGTGGTAACATACATATCCAAATGTTACGCGTCATTTTTAGGACGTCATCGGGTGTTTATCGCTTGTTTTTTGTTATTTGTCAAAAAAGCCTACATCCCCAGGCTTTTGCTTTTGTCAGGGGCCGCAATATAGGCAGGCCATAAATATGGCCAATTGTCTGAACGCGGTTTCTGGGACCTCTCCACGGTGATCCTCATCCACATGGTGGCACTTTGTGTCATCGGGTGTTTATCGCTTGTGTTATGTCCTGGTGGCGTAGAAAAGTCAGTCAGTCAAAAACGGCCTCATTTTGGTTTTCCGGATTGAACCCGCAGTCGTTTAGGGCAGGAGGCACACCCTGCTGTTGTGGCTCCTCACATTGGGCTAAACAACGTGGGTACAGGCGATTTCGGGTGATAACCGGTTGTCTGGCTGATTTGGTGGCGGTAGTATGTTTCCAAAGTCAAATCTGAATTTGTTTATAATAGTTAAACTGTGTAGAGATTTATCAGTGTGTATCATCGCTCGAAGATATTTCAGATTATTAGTGGTGTGGTTTGCACGTTGATGATTGTTAATGTTCTGTTATTTGTGAACAGCGCATAGTTTTGTGTTCAGTTCAGTAAAATAAACAGCTGTTTAATGTGATAATTATTATTTAGTTTGTTTGATTTCAATTTAGAATCTGTAGTCCGTACACGTGGTTTGTCTAGATGAATGTAATCATGTAGCCAAGTTGTTGTCATGTAACTCACCATACACATATCCTTTGTCTGTGCCAAGAGCAATTGATTTCATGGTCTCTGTGGATTGTGCATGACTGTGCGTCGTCTGTGTGTGTTGTGTGTGTATCGTCTCGTGTGTTAGTATTGTGTGTCTGTGATGTGTATCTGTGTTTGCTACATAGTGTCTGTGCTGCATGTGTATGTGTGTGTGTGCTTGCCTGTGAATGTGTTTGCGTGTCTGTGTATTCTATGTGTATGTGGCTGTGTGTGTGTCTTTGTTGTGTTTGTGTGTGAGGGTGTGTGTTGGTATGTGCCTGTGTGTATATGTGTGTTAGCGGGAATGCCTGTGTATACGTGGGTCTATGTGTGTAAGGGTATTTGTATTGTGTGTCTGTGGGTGTGTATCTATGTCTGTGTGTCTGTGTGTGTTTGTTTGTGTGTATGTGTGTGTTTGTGCGTGTAAGACTATGTGTATGTGTCTGCATGTGTATCTGTGTCTACATATGTCTGTGCGTGTGTTTTCTTGCATGTGTATTCTACGTGTATGTGGCTGTGTGTTTGCCTGCGTGTGTGTTTGTTTGTGTGTGTGTGTGTGTGTCTTTGTTGTGTTTGTGTGTGTGTCTTTGTATGTGCCTGTGTGCGTATGTGTGTCTGCATGAATGCCTGTGTATATGCGCGTCTCTGTGTGTAAATATCTGTGGATTTCTCTGTGTGTGTCTATGTGTATATGTGTGTGTTTGTCTGTGTGTGTTTGTCTGTGTGTATCTCTGTGTGTAGTGTCTCTTGATGTGTCTACATGTGTGTGTGTGTATGTGTGTCTGCGTGTGTGTCTGTGTGTGTGCCTGTGTATATGTTTGTCTGCGTAGGTGTTTGCGTTTGTGTGTCTGTGGGTGTGTTTCTGAGTATGCCTGTGTGTATGAATGCCCGCGTATGCTTCTACGTGTGTGTGTCTATGGTTAGTGTGTATGTGTCTGCGTGAGCATCAGCGTGCGTGTGTGTGTCTGCGATTGTGTGTGTGTTTGTGTGTCTCCGAGTGTATCTGTGTGTGTTTGTGTGTGTCTGCGAGTGTGTGTATGCCGGTTTCTGTGTGTGTGTCGCATGTGTGTGTCTGAGTGTGTATCTGCGTGTGTGATTGGGTGTGTGCGCGTATGTCTTTTTTGTGTGTGTGTGTGTCTGCATTTGTTTCTGCTGTGTGAAATACGGGTGTTTGGAAGGGCCGAATGTAAGACGGGCCTGCGTGCCCAATCTGTGACCCTTTGAAAATAAAGTTCGTTCTTCGTTCGTTCGTTCGAAGAACCCTTGTCTTTTCTTTAGTTTCCTTATTTCTGTGTGTGGCTTCAGCGGAAAACTAATACATTTTGTCCCAGTCAAATTTTTTTTTTAGCCTTCTACTTCCGTGTTTTTTCTTTTCTTTCCTCCCGCTAGCACATAACTAACTAATTAACTTACTTAACAAATCTTAACTAACTAACTAACTAACTAACTAAATAACTAACTAAACTAACTAACTAACTAACTAACTAAAACTAACTAACTAAACTAACTAACTAACTAACTAACTGGATAACTAAACTAACTAACTAACTAACAAACTGATCTACTGACAGTGACTGCTACCTGACTGACTGACTGAAACATGACTCTGACTGACTGAAACTAACTGACTGACTCACTAACTAACTTAAAACAGCCAGGTACTAATCGATAACTTCGTTTGACTGATGACTCACTAACTAACATTTAGTTACTGACTACGCTGACTCACTCTAATTTAACTTACATAATCACTAAGTCACTAGTAACCTTTTTTTTCGCAGTTACTTACCCACCATCAAACACGAGTCAATTATAAATCATTAACTCATTCATTGACACACTCCCACTCTCACACGCCTACTCCCGCACTAACAAACTGAATAACCCATTTACACCCACTCACACACACAGACTTATACACTTACCGAATCCACCATTCTATCACCCACACCCACACTCATTCACCTAGTCACCCACACACTTACCCCACTCTTTCTCACTGAATTACCCACTCACAGAGACTTATACACTTACCGAATCCACCATTTTATCACCCACATCCACAATCACTCACCTAGTCACCCACACACTTACCCCACTATTTGTCACCGAATTACCCACTCACACACTTAATAATTTCAAAGACACAAAACTTCAATGACTCACCGGTATCTCCCCGCGTGGCCGGGCTTGGACTCCTCCAGCTGACCATCTGTGGCGGTCAGCAGTTTGCTAGCACGGTCCAGTTTTCCGAAAGCATAAACCAGATGAGTGCAGAGGTTCGGATCCACGTCTTTGATGTCGTACCTGGCTGCGACGGAGTCTCGGACATTGGCCCAGCTTGGGAAGTAGCAGACTCTCAGAAACTGAACCCCACAAGCTGTGATCGGGTGCGTTTATCAAGAATAGAAGTTTCACAGGTTGCAAGTTAGATATTGGGGCCCCTATTTTAAATATCCCCCCCCCCCACCAGAAAAAATACTTTGACATTTGCGTACATATCTGTTTTACAAACCTATACTTTTTGTATGCAGACTGTTGGTTCGAGTCTTTTCAAGCAGACGAATTCTGACTTTCAAGTAAACAGTTCTATTTAGTTGTTTTCTGCATGTTAAGAGAGTAGTGAGCCTATACACCCGCGCCCTTCTCGCCCCACCCACCCCCAATCGGACCCCGAAAACAACTTGTAGACGTGAACAACCGATACAACCGCACTCGAGCTACTCCCATAGTGTCCCTGCCTTCAGCATCAGCAGCAAGCTGGTAATTCCAGTGCCGATTGTACCAGAGGCAGTCTAAGTGCATGTCGGGAATAAAGTTCTTTAAGGTGGTCCTGCCCTTCCTGGGAGTGTTGAATACTGGCCAGATCTCTTGTTCACTACCCTGTACACCTTCCTCTTCAGACGGCAATGATCTAATCAGTCAGTAGCGGTTTATTAGCTCCCAAAGAAGACACGTTTATCTTGGCATGCATCAGCTCATATTAATTACGTTCTTATACAGTGTGATAACCTTTTATTTGAAGCAACGGCAGACACTGTGATAACCAACTTACCAGGGGAAGTGCTTGTTGATTTGAAAACAACTGAATGTTATCATTTTTTATAACTTTTTATGAAACGCCCATCATCATCATCATTATTATCATTATCATCATCATCATCATTATCTTCATTATCATTATCATCAACAACATTTTATGCCCGTTTTTGTTCATCTAGAACTCAAAGTCGTTCTCCATTCTGTTCTACAATGTTTAACCTCTGCGATTTCATAGAGAGAATCCAGCCAAGTAAACAGTGGTATATGTTTTGTTCACTTCAGTCCTCTCTCTGCCCATTTCCCTCATAATCACTTCTCCTCATGATATGCCCACTTCTCCTCATGATATGCCCACTTCTCCTCATGATATGTCCACTTCTCCTCATGATATGCCCACTTCTCCTCATGATATGTCCACTTCTCCTCATGATATGCCCACTTCTCCTCATGATATGCCCACTTTTCCTCATGATATGCCCACTTCTCCTCATGATATGCCCACTTCTCCTCATGATATGCCCACTTCTCCTCATGATATGCCCACTTCTCCTCATGATATGCCCACTTCTCCTCATGATATGCTCACTTCTCCTCACGATATGCCCTCTTTTTTTGCTATCTTGTTTCTCTTTTGAAGAGTTGCTACAAGCCAGTTGTCCCGAGACGTCTCTTATTTTATAACTTTTTTTCAAATGTCACTGTAGCACTTATTTTTACATATTAGTATAGCTGGCCTCTCGCTCAACCCTATTCATTTCACATCCGAACTTAGGACCGGCAATTCCAGAGATATAGTAAGGGAGAGGGGGCACAAATTTGGAAATGCTATAATCAGAAATTATTAGATCGATCTTATGTGGTCCTCGTGTGGTCCACATCCTTTTGTCTGGTGTACTTTCAATCGGTCCTGAAACAGATGATCTTCCAAACCATGATGTCAAACTGTCTTCTTTCTCGGTTTCTGTCAGCATCTTTCCTCCTTCATCATTCCCATCACCACGATATACTCTAGTTTTCACTTTCCCATCATCACGATATACTCTAGTTTTCACTTTCCCATCATCACGATATACTCTAGTTTTCACTTTCCCATCACCACGATATACTCTAGTTTTCACTTTCCCATCACCACGATATACTCTAGTTTTCACTTTCCCATCATCACGATATACTCTAGTTTTCACTTTCCCATCATCACGATATACTCTAGTTTTCACTTTCCCATCATCACGATATACTCTAGTTTTCACTTTCCTATCACCACGATGTACTCTAGTTTTCACTTTCCCATCACTACAATGTACTCTAGTTTTCACTTTCCCATCATGACGATGTACTCTAGTTTTCACTTTCCCATCATGACGATGTACTCTAGTTGTCCCTTTCCCATCATCACAATGTACTCTAATTTTCACTTTCCTATCACCACGATGTACTCTAGTTTTCACTTTCCCATCATGACGATGTACTCTAGTTTTCACTTTCCCATCATGACGATGTACTCTAGTTTTCAATTTCCTAAGAGATGATAAAAGAACGTAGACTGTCCCCTTGTGTCGTGGGTAGTCAAATATCTTTGTGAGTCAGTTTCATTCAAGACTTCATTTCTGTTTTTATTTCTCTAAGATATTATCGTTTTTCCTTCATAAAGCCAAATCTCTGCCACTTCAAAAAATATTTTCTTCAATCGTTCAACTGTCCATAATTAACTTCAACATATCAGCTTATGTTAAAAACAAGAGCTAAAATAAAACCAACTAATTTTCAAATGTTATGCGAAAGTTAGATAAATAATTTGCAAACTGACCATACTGAAAGATGGCAAGAAGAGACGAAACAATCCACACTGGGGGCATCATTGTTGGGTCCAGTAACGTCTAGTTCATGTCACGGGTTGGCTTTCAGGCGCAGGGACAACATCCGAGATTGTCAGCATCACTGGAAAGATGGTCATAGGCAATGATATGTTTATGTTAGTAAAATAGACAAGGCAGAATACATTAGACTCTCCTGAAATCTCAATCAGGGACTCCCCAACAACCCTCCCCCCCCCCCCACCCCTTCCCACACTTGTCCACACACCGTTCTTTCTGTAGACTTTTCCCCCCAGCGATGAAAGCTTTTATAGGCAATATATCTTCAATGTCTTGTATCCACGTTCGCGATGGTCGTCATCTGCCTCGTCTTCCGAAAACTGCATCCTCCATCACCGTTTATCTGTAGCCTTTCATTTCTAAAACTCCGATGAAAGACGAATGATCACAAAATGTTTACTTAAACTTGCTTGCCGATGCTGAACCGCAGGATGCGAGAAAGAAGTTGTAGTTTATTTTGTCTGGTAATCTAAAACAAGGAAGAGTAGAGAAAACTGGCAAGAGTGATAGAAACAGACGAAGAGGACGGCAGACAGTAATTATCTAGATGACTCTGTCACTTAGATGGGGTTAGATAAGAGCACTAACTTGATTTGTGTAACTGGTTATTATGTGATATGTGACATTTATCGACAGGGCACATAATGATGATACATACAACTAACACATATGACTTACTTGATTTCATATAATTTAAAAGTCCATAGACATACTACATCCCTGGGTGTCTATGTATCTGTGCACTGAGATCAACCTTGGAGCCACGGAGGTATCACTTGTGGTTACACTGCGTCAGTTCTAGACACACTGAAACGAGAGCTGCGAATGTGTTGTTAAGTCCCCAGTAACAAAACACACAAGGGACACTTTGAAGAGGCCCAAAGTGGGGACACTCAATCAGGCTATTGGTTGGAGATTGTCAGATTGTTTGATCGCGCGGGTGAGATTTGGGGTCAAATGTCACGAACTATGCAGAGAGAATTCGAGAAACGTTCAAAAATAATATGACAGAACAACAGCGATGATTGTTTCATTGTCTTTGTTCTCAGACTATTGTTCGTGTGCTCATTCCAGTGTTGGCATGATTACCAAACTACCTTTCTGATACATACTTAAATACTTACGTATTACATATCCGTAAACCTGGAATAGACCTATATAGAAAAAGTTCTGGGTACTCCACAGCTCAGTTGTGGAACTATCTTCCACAACAAATAAAAAAAAAAAAAAACCTAGTTCCTCCCATACATACAGTCGCAAACTGTTCGAATATTATATGTGCACTGAGACCATACTCCCATTTAAAAAAAAAAAAAAAACCCACACAGATCATTTTAGAAATAACAAGCACTATCCCAAGATATATTACAAGCTATGAAGGACTTTGGAATACTAAAAAAGTCAAACATGACAAAACTATGTACGGAAGACATTTGTAATATATATATATATATTAATTAAGGCAGAAGTTCAGACCCTTTTCAAATAACATCTGGTTTAAAGCGAGGTGATGCTCTGTCCCCATTTCTTTTCAACTTGACCCTGAAGAAAATTACAAGGAAATTGAAACAATAGTATACTACAACAATAACTACAACAATACAGCAATACTTGGATATGCTGATGACATTGATATCGTTGGAGAAAATGAACTAGAGACTGCTAAAACACTGACTGTCTTAAAAGAATCAGATCAGAAAATAGGTGTAGTTATCAATCAAGACAAAACAGAATGCATGATAATTACTAGACAGGGAAAGGAAATGAACTCCGGCCACATACAAGTCGATAATATGAAAATTAAACGAACGGAAACATATAAGTACTTGGGTGCAAACTTCAATTGCTCCAACAGGCTAAGAGAAGAAAGCGTTTCTAGAATACAAACTGGAAATTAAGTATACGATGCTCTTCAACATCTGCTAAAGTCAAAGCGTCTGTCTCGCAACACCAAGATCGAAATATATAAACCGTTAATAAGACCAGTCGTGTTATATGGCTCTGAAACTTGGAGTACAGCTGAAAGATATGAAGCTTTATTACAGGTTTAGTTGGGCCTGGCATCAATGATAGCCGTTTTTTCTGACATCAGTAATGTTTTCCAGGTCAGTGGAAATCCTTGGACACATGGTCCTCACGTTCCAAGAGCCAAGTCGCAGCTTAGGGTTACGCCTATCTTTCTTTTTATTCCCTGGTGCATTAGCTTTTACAGCCCGCAGTTCGGATTCTGTCCTAGCTCCAAGCACCCATTGGAGCATCCAATTTGTGGCGGATCAACACCTTATTGGCTGGGGGCTACCTAGTTTCAAGTGAGCGATAGTTGATCAGTGACGTTCGAAGATGTCTCCAACCGTTAGAGGCAACCCGTGGCGACCTTGTCTACTCCAGTTGACAAGGACTTATAACTCATAACTGCTGCCTCTCGATTTGTTTCCGAGACCGATTACGGCCAGGGATGAAGTTTATCCTCTCCAAAGCTCAAAGCCTAAGCAGTATTGTAGAGACCATTAGTTGCCCATGCATCATGATACCTCACTCGACCTGCCTTGTTTGTCCAAAAGGAAAAGGTAACACCAGTACGTTTGGAACAAAGCAGGCTGCAGAAGCTGCCGGATCAGAAAAGCAGTGCTCTGTCAGCCTGTCGGAGCTTCTTTTCTAGACCAGCTGCCAGCCAAGGCTAAGGGCCTGGTCTGCCCTACCATAACAAAGCTTTCAGATTGCATTCCCTCTTCCTAGGAAAAGGGTAGTATCCTCCGCAATGCGCTCCTCCGCCCGAAGCCGTTGCACAGTATAGGATGTTAGGTTTGGTACACGCCGCCCACCATTCGGCGTAACAGAAGACGTGGTAAAAGCTATTTTTATACGGATACTAACCTATATGTACACATACCAACCAAACTGTCTGTCTGTCTGTCTGTCTGTCTGTCTGTCTGTCTGTCTGTCTGTCTGTCTGTCTGTCTGTCTGTCTGTCTGTCTGTCTGTCTGTCTGTCTGTCTGTCTGTCTGTCTGTCAGTCTGTCTGTGTATGTATGTGTGTGTGTGTATGTATGTATGTATGTATGTATGTATGTATGTATGTATGTATGTATGTATGTATGTATGTATGTATGTATGTATGTATGTATGTATGTATGTATGTATGTATGTATGTATGTATGTATGTATGTATGTATGTATGTATGTATGTATGTATGTATGTATGTATGTATGTATGTATGTATGTATGTATGTATGTATGTATGTATGTATGTATGTATGTATGTATGTATGTATGTATGTATGTATGTATGTATGTATGTATGTATGTATGTATGTATGTATGTATGTATGTATGTATGTATGTATGTATGTATGTATGTATGTATGTATGTATGTATGTATGTATGTATGTATGTATGTATGTATGTATGTATGTATGTATGTATGTATGTATGTATGTATGTATGTATGTATGTATGTATGTATGTATGTATGTATGTATGTATGTATGTATGTATGTATGTTTGTATGTTTGTATGTATGTATGTATGTATGTATGTATGTATGTATGTATGTATGTATGTATGTATGTATGTATGTATGTATGTATGTATGTATGTATGTATGTATGTATGTATGTATGTATGTATGTATGTATGTATGTATGTATGTATGTATGTATGTATGTATGTATGTATGTATGTATGTATGTATGTATGTATGTATGTATGTATGTATGTATGTATGTATGTATGTATGTATGTATGTATGTATGTATGTATGTATGTATGTATGTATGTATGTATGTATGTATGTATGTATGTATGTATGTATGTATGTATGTATGTATGTATGTATGTATGTATGTATGTATGTATGTATGTATGTATGTATGTATGTATGTATGTAAGTATGTATGCATGTATGTATGAATGTGTGTGTGTGTATATATGTGTGTATATATGTATGCATGCATGCATGCATGCATGTATGCATGTGTGTATGTTTTATGGATTTACGTGTAAATGCATGTATGTGTCGTGTGTATGTATGTTTACATAAGTGTATGTGTATTGACACAAGTGGATTAGCCATCGATGCTTTTATGTTTTACTGGCTCCTAATGTTTTATGTACTGCTGTGCTAGGATAACCTATTTCTAGATAGAATATAATTGTAAGGAGAGAGAGAAAGAGAGAAAAAGAGAGCGATAGAGAGAGAGAGAGAGAGAGAGGGGGGGGGAAGAGAGAAGGAAAGATAGATAGATAGATAGATAGATAGATAGATAGATAGATAGATAGATAGATAGATAGATAGATAGATAGATAGATAGATAGATAGATAGATAGATAGATAGATAGATAGATAGATAGATAGATAGATAGATAGATAGATAGATAGATAGATAGATAGATAGATAGATAGATAGATAGATAGATAGATTAGATAGATTAGATAGATTAGATAGATTAGATAGATAGATAGATTAGATAGATTAGATAGATTAGATAGATAGATAGATAGATAGATAGATAGATAGATAGATAGATAGATAGATAGATAGATAGATAGATAGATAGATAGATAGATAGATAGATAGATAGATAGATAGATAGATAGATAGATAGATAGATAGATAGATTAGATAGATTAGATAGATTAGATAGATAGATAGATAGATAGATAGATAGATAGATAGATAGATAGATAGATAGAGAGAGAGAGAGAGAGAGAGAGAGAGAGAGAGAGAGAGACAGAGAGAGAGAGAGAGTAATGGTTGAAACACAGGCCTGAGTGTCCAGTTTCTGACCCTTTGAAAATTACGTTCACTTGAAGATTCGCCCGGCAGAATCTATAAAGGATTCAGCTATATTTTATAGTTTTTCTGATAATATTTAGCTGTTGCATTTTCTGCATATGTGGACTGAAGGGATATAATTCCGTCAGCCAGCTACTAAAACGCTGCATGGCGCGTTACTGAGAGCTATGGATTTTATTTTAAATTCTTGTCGAATGTTCCCAGCGCAGATTCCAAAGATGACGATTGGCTGTTGCCAGGGTTGAGTGGTGACTTATGCCCTTAATTACGTGTGCAACTAATATCTTTTGTAATTGCTGCTTCCGTCGACGATAAACTATATTTCCAATCTTTGACTGTTTGTGCTGGGACTTCAGACGGCTGCCTTATGCATCTAAAGCCTGTGCATGACACTGGATTGGCTAAGACCGCAGTTTGTGTCAATTGATTTCTACAGAGACAGTGACAGACATACTTGTGGGAATTTTATTAGCACTAAACAAACTACTCCCATGAGAAACATGTCATAAAGGGGGAGTGATTAGATGTTTGCTAAAATCGGATTGTTGTGCATGAAAGCGCTGCATGTCTGTAAACCATAGAACAACGTATTAACCGTCCTTTTAATGAATAACGCAGATGAAACAGCAGTACTTCTTGATATTATATTAGATTGTAGATTCTACAAGATGGAGGAACATAAGATGAATCACTCTTATGCACTGTTTCTCTCGACAATCTACGACTGATGTTTAGTTGAAAACAAATTTGAGCATTGTTTGCCCAGTTGGCAAGACATTCCACGCAGCGAACCACCAGAAGCCTGTTTGAATAACACAAACATCTCCAGGCTCAAGCCTCCCTTGTTTGGTAGCGGATCAATCCGCTGAGTTCAGTTGAGTGGCTGCAACAAAGTTGCTGGTCGTAATGTATTCATCTTGGCTCGGGTCTTGGTGCAGACATCTCCAGGTTTTCAGGGGGCGCCGGGAGTAAAGTACTTGATGTTTAATGTGCCTGCATGTTCTGATTATGTGTCTGTCAATCTGCACCCACCCCCTGACTGTCTTGCCTAGCTGTTGCGGGTCTTATTAGAGCGCTTACGAGGTAGATTATGTTTCGGCTGAGTCTTTTTTTCTCAGTTGTTATCTCGAACATCACCACCATCATCGTCATTATCTTCATCACCACCATCCTCACCATCATCTGCATCATCATTCTAATCATCATAATCATCATTTAAAATCATCATAATAATTACCACCTCAACCACCATCATCATCATCATTCCCATCATCACCACCATCATCATCTTCATAAACATCTGCATCACCATCATCATTTTCATTACCATCATTATCATCATCACCATCATCATTCACATCATCATCACCATCATCATCATTATCCTCATCACCATCATTATCATCATCATCAACATTCTCATTCTCATCATCATCACCATCGTCATCATGATCATCATCACCATCATCCTCATCACCATCATCATCATCACTATTCTCACCATCATCATCATCATCATCATCACCATCATCATCATCACCATCATCCTCATCACCATTCACACCATCATCATCATCACCATCATCCTCAACACCATTCTCACCATCATCATCATCACCATCATCATTGCTTTCATGATCACCATCATCTAAAAATACTACTACTAATAAAAATCTTCCACCTCGTCGTCTTCCTCATCATCAGCAGCATTATCACGTGCGCTGTACGATGGCATACGAGTCCCCCAATCTCGGTCTTGTATGTTCTTCTAGAAATTATTTTGATTCTGATCGTACGTGCATTTCTCAGAGATGTTCTCCTATTGATGATCCAACCACAGCGCGCCTGCCCTGTCCGAAATCGGCCCTCACTTCTCGCAGTCCAGATGAAGATTTGGCTGGGGATGTTCATCTGGAGTGAAAGCAAAGGTCGTAGCAGAGGAAACTGGTGTTCTTTGTTTTTACACCTGTAACCATAAGAGACGTAGGTGGAGGTAATCATTGCAGCTCTGATGTGGAAAGGAGAAATTAGAGTTAGATTAGTTGCGTATCTTTTACATGACGTTGCAGAACGAACCCCAGCAGCCCCTGGCTGTTGTGTGGTTTCTCTAGGCAAATTTACGTACAGTAGTTTGACATAGCTTCTAGACGGTCGACCCCATGATACCACTGTCGAAACCAACGCAAGGCGCATGGCCCACAGCTGGGATCGAACCCGGCACCCCGGCATCACGAAGCGTTTGCAACGACTTTGCCACTGAGCCGACGGAAATTAGAGTCACCAAAGGAATTATAGTGTTTGTTTGTCTGTCGGTCGGTACTGTAAAATCTTCAAAATGTTCATAAATGTCACGAATGGATACCAAGCATGAGTACGTCGACAGCACTGGTATTCACGTGGATATACTGTCCGGGACAAGGGAGATATTTTGAAGACCATTTGTGAACGAATGTTGAAAGAAGACAAGAGGTTAGATGAAATAACATGTGCAAGAACGTCTGAACAAGTCAGTGGGTGTAGATCATGGACAAATAACAAAGAAGAGGACGACAAGTGTATAATGAGTGTGCTGCCAGAACAGTTAACATCGACATCAGTGTACTGACAGAACAGTTAACATCGACATCAGTGTACTGCCGGAACAGTTAACATCGACATCAGTGTACTGCCAGAACAGTTAACATCGACATCAGTGTGCTGCCGGAACAGTTAACATCGACATCAGTGTACTGCCAGAACAGTTAACATTGACATCAGTGTACTGCCGGAACAGTTAACATCGACATCAGTGTACTGCCGGAACAGTTAACATCGACATCAGTGTACTGCCGGAACAGTTAACATTGACATCAGTGTACTGCCAGAACAGTTAACATCGACATCAGTGTACTGCCGGAACAGTTAACATCGACATCAGTGTACTGCCAGAACAGTTAACATCGACATCAGTGTGCTGCCAGAACAGTTAACATCGACATCAGTGTACTGCCGGAACAGTTAACATCGACATCAGTGTACTGCCAGAACAGTTAACATCGACATCAGTGTACTGCCGGAACAGTTAACATTGACATCAGTGGTACTGCCGGAAACAGTTAACATCGACATCAGTGATTAACTGCCAGAACAGTTTAACATCGACATCAGTGTACTGCCGGAACAGTTAACATCGACACCAGTGTACTGCCAGAACAGTTAACATTGACATCAGTGTGCTGCCAGAACAGTTAACATCGACACCAGTGTACTGCCAGAACAGTTAACATCGACATCAGTGTACTGCCAGAACAGTTAACATCGACATTAGTGTACTGCCGGAAAAGTTAACATCGACATCAGTGTACTGCCAGAACAGTTAACATCGACACAGTGTACTGCCGGAACAGTTAACATCGTCATCAGTGTACTGCCAGAACAGTTAACATCGACACCAGTGTACTGCCGGAACAGTTAACATTGACATCAGTGTACTGCCGGAACCGTTAACATTGACATCAGTGTACTGCCAGAACAGTTAACATCGACACCAGTGTACTGCCGGAACAGTTAACATTGACATCAGTGTACTGCCGGAACAGTTAACATCGACATCAGTGTACTGCCGGAACAGTTAACATCGTCATCAGTGTACTGCCGGAACAGTTAACATCGACATCAGTGTACTGCCAGAACAGTTAACATCGACACCAGTGTACTGCCAGAACAGTTAACATCGACACAGTGTACTGCCGGAACAGTTAACATTGACATCAGTGTACTGCTAGAACAGTTAACATCGACACCAGTGTACTGCCGGAACAGTTAACATCGACACAGTGTACTGCCGGAACAGTTAACATTGACATCAGTGTACTGCCAGAACAGTTAACATCGACACAGTGTACTGCCGGAACAGTTAACATTGACATCAGTGTACTGCTAGAACAGTTAACATCGACACCAGTGTACTGCCGGAACAGTTAACATTGACATCAGTGTACTGCCGGAACAGTTAACATCGACATCAGTGTACTGCCGGAACAGTTAACATCGACATCAGTGTTTTCCAAAAGTTGTTGTGCGCTGCCCCATTTGGACCTTTCTAAAATTCATGTGCTCCCTATGTCACTTGATATCTGGACGAGTCCATTTTTCGTAATTACTCCCCCCCCCCCCCCGCACTCAACCCTTTCACATTCAAATTGCCTCCTCGTGGGGCGTAAAAACCGCGTTGGTAAACACTGATCTACACCTATACGTATGCCCCGTGTGCTGAGACATCGATTCTAAAATCAGTATTCAGTAACGAGTGTGAATATATTACAGAGTAATTGGTGAACAATGTTTAAAAGTCCACTCATAAAGAAGAGGTAATTGCCCTCTGGCTTGAAGGTATTGGGTTGGAATAAACCTCGCTAGGAAATGTCGTGGGATATAAATGTGACCGAACTTTTTTTGACCACATCAGCTTTCCAATGTCGATTCGTCTATGGACAGTATGTGTGTGTGACACTGGCGAGATGCAGGGACATACCACACGATGACCGGGCAGTATGGGTTTGTGACACTGGCGAAATGCAGGGACATACCACACGATGACCGGGCAGTATGGGTTTGTAATGCTGGCGAGATGCAGGGACATACCACACGATGACCGGACAGTATGGGTTTGTGACACTGGCGAGATGCAGGGACACAGATGACCGGACAGTATGGGTTTGTGACACTGACGAGATGCAGGGACACAGATGACCAGACAGTATGGGTTTGTGACACTGACGAGATGCAGGGACACACCATACGATGACTCGCCCCCCCCCCCCCTTCTTCACCCCAACACTTTTCAGGTCAGTGTTCTGCAGGATTATCATCTCAGTAATTAGAATCAA
>CAJHNH020000563.1:0-37500 GCA_905116865.2 Candidula unifasciata
GTCTAACTCTGCGGGGGACGGGTTACTGGGGTTGATCTGCCAGCCATGAACGGTACCCCGATTAAATCCGTAAAACCGCCTGCCCCGGACATCGTTCTCCATTCTGCGAAAAAAGGCAGCTCACCCGGGTTGATTTACTTCCCTTTTGAGTCGCGTATGGGGAATTTTTTGTACAACTCGAAATACAGTATTTAGCACCCGGGTTTGAGGAGAAACGGGGGGCTTAAGGGTAGGGTATTTGCCGTCGAAGGGGGCGAGAGGCCTCTTTTTCCACTTCGCTCTAAAATGTGGTGAAGACCTGGGATTGCGGGGAAATGGGGAAAACGACACAAAAAAAAACTGGAGAGGCAGCCAAAAGGGCCTCTCGGGCTTTGGACCCCGGCAACAACGGGGGGAGGGGCCCGGGTGAGCGGGCCTGGTGTCTAGGGGAAAAGAGTTTCTCATTCCTTTAAAAGTCCATCGTGTCGAATTGTCTCCATTTTCCTTTCCAACTGCTAATATCTGTGAGTTTTATACCTATAGGACTACTTACCGTATCAAAGAGTCAGCTGGTGAAGCTTGAACGCATACCGAATAAAGCCATGCGGGAGATTCTAGGCGGTACAGGAGAACACCCCAGTAGTCTGCAGACGATACATCCGTGCACTGCCGACTATTGCAAACAGGCTTAAAGTGTAGCAAGCCAGGTCAAACCTCAGAGTACCGCCGACATAAATCGCCTTCCTCTTGAACCTCTGGATACGGCTAAGGATTGCAGGCTGGTTAGAATGAAGTCTTACATGGCACAAGCAGAACATACAATTATAAATGTGTATATGTTTGAAATAAATTATAGAGGAGTGAGACAAAGCGGCATAGGAAAACACAGGTTTGTAAAGGTTTCTATTCACACCTGACCAGAAGTGCCAGGACTGGCCAGCAGGCACTACAGAATCAGTAATGTGTTTGTTCGTTAGAAAACAAAAAGGGAAAACTTACTAATGGTTCAACTGGCTGCGCATCAGTTATTTTAGGGGGGGGGGGGGTTCTTTACTGTTTAATGTTAATATTGTGTTTCTCTTTGGGCTTGCAATTACACCCGAGTCTACGATTGCTAGCTTTTTACGTCTGTGTTGGTCTCGGTCATGATAATTTCCTGCAATTGTCTATACAGATGGCGCTGTGTTGAGGCGCTGCAATTGTCTATATAGATGGCTGTGTTGAGGCGCTGCAATTGTCTATACAGATGGCTCTGTGTTGAGGCGTTGCAATTGTCTATACAGATGGCTCTGTGTTGAGGCGCTGCAATTGTCTATACAGATGGCTCTGTGTTGAGGCGTTGCAATTGTCTATACAGATGGCTCTGTGTTGAGGCGCTGCAATTGTCTATATAGATGACTCTGTGTTGAGGCGATGCAATTGTCTATATAGATGGCTCTGTGTTGAGGGGATGCAATTGTCTATATAGATGGCTCTGTGTTGAGGCGATGCAATTGTCTATACAGATGGCTCTGTGTTGAGGCGTTGCAATTGTCTATACAGATGGCTCTGTGTTGAGGCGCTGCAATTGTCTATATAGATGGCTCTGTGTTGAGGCGCTGCAATTGTCTATATATGTGGCTCTGTGTTGAGGCGCTGCAATTGTCTATATATGTGGCTCTGTGTTGAGGCGCTGCAATTGTCTATATATGTGGCTCTGTGTTGAGGCGCTGCAATTGTCTATATAAGTGGCGCTGTCTTGAGGCGCTGCAATTGTCTATATATGTGGCGCTGTCTTGAGGCGCTGCAATTGTCTATATATGTGGCTCTGTGTTGAGGCGCTGCAATTGTCTATATAGGTGGCTCTGTGTTGAGGCGCTGCAATTGTCTATATATGTGGCGCTGTCTTGAGGCGCTGCAATTGTCTATATATGTGGCTCTGTGTTGAGGCGCTGCAATTGTCTATATATGTGGCTCTGTGTTGAGGCGCTGCAATTGCCTATATATATGGCTCTGTGTTGAGGCGCTGCAATTGTCTATATATGTGGCGCTGTCTTGAGGCGCTGCAATTGTCTATATATGTGGCTCTGTGTTGAGGCGCTGCAATTGTCTATATATATGGCTCTGTGTTGAGGCGCTGCAATTGTCTATATATATATGGCTCTGTGTTGAGGCGCTGCAATTGTCTATATATATATGGCTCTGTGTTGAGGCGCTGCAATTGTCTATATATTTGGCGCTGTCTTGAGGCGCTGCAATTGTCTATATATATGGCTCTGTGTTGAGGCGCTGCAATTGTCTATACAGATGGCTCTGTGTTGAGGCGCTGCAATTGTCTATATATGTGGCTCTGTGTTGAGGCGCTGCAATTGTCTATATATATGGCTCTGTGTTGAGGCGCTGCAATTGTCTATATATGTGGCTCTGTGTTGAGGCGCTGCAATTGTCTATATATGTGGCTCTGTGTTGAGGCGCTGCAATTGTCTATATATATGGCTCTGTGTTGAGGCGCTGCAATTGTCTATATATGTGGCTCTGTGTTGAGGCGCTGCAATTGTCTATATATGTGGCTCTGCGTTGAGGCGCTGCAATTGTCTATATATATGGCTCTGTGTTGAGGCGCTGCAATTGTCTATATATATGGCTCTGTGTTGAGGCGCAGTTATTGACCATTTTCTACGCTCCACCTTTGTCAACATTCTCTGTGAGTCAATTACAATTACGGCATCTGTGTATAGCTGTTTCTCGAGCCAGCGGAAGGCAGAAAAGACTACCTCCACCTACATTCTTAAACTAGACGTTGCGATATCATATGCCACTAAGCGACGTCCAATCGCTTTTGCTATGAACCCCCATACACTTCGTCTGCCCTTCAAGACAGAGCCATTTGTATAAATAATCACATCACTTGGGCGAGAATTGAGCTCAATAATTTGTTGAACTTCTTCTTACTGAACAGTAAACTGATATGCCACGTAAAGAAATGCACATTCAGACGCAGTGAAGCTGTGAAGTTTTGCCACCCGCCTTTTTAAGAGTCACAGAATTAATATTGGAAAACTAGACATTTCAAAATCGGATAAGACCAATGTTTGCAGCAAGGCACTCAAGACACCGTAGATCCATAGATTCCACGAAGGTCAGAAGTGTAACCTGATAAAAAATTGGCTATTCCTGAAGCAGAATAGCAGTCAGCTGGACAACATCAATGGGCACTGAGTGATTTGTTGACAATTTTCAGCCGAGGAAAACAGAGGTGCTCCTCAGAGAAAAGTCAGGTGAATGAGCTGACTACGTCACCTTGATGTTCTCATGTTGCTAAGTAAACTCACTCATCGCACGATTCGGTCGAGCGTTATTATCTTGAAAGGTGGCATCACTAACTATGGTGTCCACAGCAGGCGGAACAATTGGTATTAAGATTTCGTTCTGGTATCTTGGGTCAGTCAAGTTGCCTCTAATGATGTAGTGGGGGTCATTTCATGTCTGTAGAAGCCTCCCCCCCCCCCCCCCCCCCCCCAATAAAAAGAAGCCAACCCTACCATAACTATCCACCTCTCGAATTGTGTCATCAGTAAATCGTTCTCCTGGTCGCCTCCTCCCTTTAAATGACACAGTAAAGCGAGATTCAACAGTGAAGAGGACTAGATCCCACTGTTGCATTGCCTTTGGGATTTGCTCGAGATACCAAGCAACACACGCTCTGCGATGAGCAGGAGCAAGGGTCATTCTTACTGCAGTCCAGATTTAAGTACACGGCTGCGACCTGTGCTTTATCTGATATTACAGTTTACAGATTGTCTCCACTGACATCCAAGAGTGAAACAAACCATTGCTGAAGGACGTAGGGCTGACAAATGTACCGGCTATCGAGTCTAATGGTGCACCTAGCGCGAACTGGACTATGTGATCCTTTACTTTCCATGTAGTTTGAAACCTCTTTGGATAGTAGGGTGTGGCACTACAGGCCGCTTAGCAACTTCACATAGAAATGAATCACATTTAGCCCAAGCTAAAGCCCTTATTTTTTGTGAGGTGTTAATACTTCTTCTCGGTGCCATGGTTTTGCAAGTGACGAAACAACCCCGAATCTGCTGATTTTTCAACAAATGAAGAGGAATGCAACTTTGTTATCGAAAAGTACATGTGAAGTGTCATTCATCACTTTCAAAAAACTTGTTTGGTTGTTAAGTTTAGGGTGAAGGAGTGAGGGGGAATTCAAAATTTGTATTTTTGGTCATCAGACCAAATTGAACGTGAACCTCATGGTGGTCTGTGTAATGTTTTCATTGTTCACGTTCAAAGATAATTGTCATAGGAAGATACTGCACCCAGAAACTGCAATAAAAACTTTCTCCGTTTCATCATTCTCTGCGCTTATATAAAATTGTATTGAACATATTATGAGGCTCTTGACTTTTGAAGAGTAGAATAATTTAGAAAATCAATATAATTTAGAAGCGATCTGGCATGTTCTCATTGCCTGTCTCAATAAGCATGTGTTCCCACCCTATGGGTACCTACCCCAATTAAGGTCGCGAGGAATTTTCTGCGTGTTCGCCGGGAAGTGTTGAGCTATTAAAATGTTAAATTAGTCTCATTCTTGGGGTGTCCGCCCTGCGGACTAAATCCTGGAGGGGCCAAACAGCAATGCAGTGCAAGTGAAAAATAATAAATCATATGTCGGCAGAAATCATCTGATCGCGCTTCCATGAATTTGACGCAAACATTGCTTCATTTGCCTTCCTTGGCTCCAGAGCAACGAGCCAAGTGCAATCATCTACTAGCTGAGTACTGGTGTGGTCCTGACACAGTAGTCACCCTTCGTCACTGTAGCTGTGCCACCAGCTCCAAACCTAGGTTTTTATCCTTTACAGGACGTTGCAGAACCAACCTCAACAGCCCCTGGCTGTTGTGTGGTTTTTCTAGGCAAATTTACGTCCAGTAGTTTGTCATTGCCTCTCAAAGACCAACCCCACGTCCTCGTCGTGAGAGGTGGTAACAGGACAAAGTAGGGGATTGCTAGGTGTGGGCGCAGTATGGTGCGGCCTAGTGCCACGGGACCGCTACGGTAGCCATGAAGGCCACCCTGGGTCACCCCGAAACGTCCTGGCCAACGGGGCTCTGGTGAAGTTGCGACAGGCCTAGCAAGCCGGCAATGGATTTTTTACCGCTACAAAAATCAAAATGAGATATAAACGGACTGATCAAACGGTATCTGACCATGGCAATGTTAAGGGACTACGAGACAGAACAGCGAAATACAAGAATGCAACACTTAACACCGCTGGCCTGGGAAATAAAACAGAAGAGATTATTGAAATGATGGAAAAAAGGAAAATCAAGTTAATGGGGCTAGCTGACATAAGACGCAAGGGAAATATTAATAAGAAAATACACAGGGGCTACTTACTAACATATGCAGGAGGAGAAACATCGAAGAATGGAGTGGGTTTCCTGGTACATCCAGACATATCTAACTACATATTAGAATACATTATCACTCAGATAGAATTATTACTTTGAAAATTAAAAGAGGAGAACAAGCTGAAACATATATACAGATATATGCACCATGCAATGATAATTATACAGAAGAGCAGAAAGATGAATTCTTTGACGATCTGTCTGATGAGATAAAGAAAGTTCAGGGAAGCAGCATACTATATGTAATGGGTGACTTCAACGGGAGGGTAGGAAATAACAGAAGAGAATACGAACAGTTTTTAGGTTCACATGCAGCTAAGAACAGTGCTAGAAATGGAAATGGTCAAAGAATATTGGATCTATGCAGCCAGCACAATCTTTTTATTACGAACACATTCTTTGACCATAGAGATTCACAACTTTACACTTGGTACAAATGGAATGATATCTCCATCAAGAGCCAGATTGACTTTATACTTACCAGAGTTCAAGGAAGAAGGAGAATTCTTGATTCAAGAGCAATCCCTAATGGTCTATGTGACACTGACCAGTTGTGTTAACAGCAAAACATCTTACATTAAAGAAACACAGAAAGAAATTAAACAAAAACAAGGATCTCATCAAGATAGCAAATCTGAAACAGGAAGGAGTAAAAGAACAGTTACAACAGAAAGTAGAGACAGCATTCAAACAACTTCCACATGTAGTTGGCAATATTGAGGAAGAATGGAGTATATATAAAAACACTATGCTTAGTATTGCAGAAGAATTATGTGGAAAACGGAAGAGTGGAAACAGACGGGGAAATAACAAATATTCACCTTGGTGGTGCGAAGAAGTAAAAGAAGCAATTTAAAAAGAAAAATGACTTATATAAACAGTGGATAAAATCAAAGAAAGAAGAAGATTATATAAACTATAGACTGCAAAGGAGAGAAACCAATAGGAGTGTCAAGAAAGCAAAACAAGCATCCTGGGAACGTTTCGGTGAGTCACTAGCAGAAAATGAGAAAACAGCCAGCAGAAAATTTTTCAAAGTGGTTAAAAATATGCGGAAAAGAGATGAGAGCTACAACCCCACTGAAATAATTAATGATAAGACAGGAAGGCCATTGATAGATCCACCCGAGATTGCAGAAAGATGGGGGGAATACTTCAATGAGCTCTTTAATCCTCTAGGAGATCATCAGGAAAGAACAACTGAAGAGCACAGAGCAACAGTGTTAGAACCACACATACTAATGGATGAAATAGAAAAAGTCATTAAACAGTCTCCCAAATATAAAGCACCAGGAGCTGATAGATTACCAACAGAATTAATTCAAGCAGCAGGTGAAAGCAGCATCAGATGGTTTCACAGAATATTCAATGCAGCATGGGTACAACAAACGGCCCCTATTGATTGGCAACATGCAATAGTTATACCATTGTGGAAGAACAAAGGAAGCAAACGAGAATGCGGTCAATATCGAGACATCTCTCTTTTAAGCCATGTTGGCAAAATGTATGCCAAGATAATAGAAACAAGACTGAGACCAGTGATAGAACCACAGCTGGCAGAAGAACAGGTGGGATTTAGGAGAAATAGAAGCTGCACAGATGCAATCTTCACACTTAAACAGTTAATAGAAAAGAACATTGAATACAATAAGAACTTATTTGTGGCATTCGTAGACCAGGAGAAGGCATTTGACAGAGTCGACAGACAATTATTATGGAAAATAATGGCAAGATATGGAGTAAGCGAACACCTCATCGAAGTGTGCAAAAGTTTTTACAGGGATTGTAGAAGTGTAGTTAGAATAAATCAGGGAACATCTCATCCTTTCACAGTGACATCTGGAGTAAGACAGGGATGTGTCTTATCACCACTGCTGTTTATCACCTACATCGACAGTATATGCAAGAATGCCAAGCCTATGAATGAAGATCTTAGTATGATCAACGAATTACTCTTTGCAGATGACCAGGCCTTGATAGCAGATACAGCCATGAAATTGCAACAACATCTAACATCCATGAATGAAGAATGTAAAACAAATAATATGAAAATCAACACTGAAAAGACAGAAGTAATGTCAATAGGAAAAAAGAAGACAGATCTAAACATAACAATAGAATACAAAGGCATTAAACAGGCATCTGAGTTTAAATATCTGGGAACTACATTTACCGAAGATGGGAAATTGGATAAAGAAATTGACATTAGATGCAGTAAAGCAAACCAAGTATTGGGACAGCTAGGCCCCCTCTTACAGCATAAGACAATCCCAGTCAGCACAAAGAGACATCTTATTCAAAGCATATTTATTCCAACTCTGTGCTACCAGTGCCAGACATGGTCACTCACAACAAACCATAAAAGAAAATTAGTAACCACGGAAATGAGATGTCTGAGAAGGGCTGTAGGAGTGACCATAAGAGATAAGATCAGAAATGAGATCATAAGAGAACAAGTCGGCACAGAACCAATTCTGGATTACATACAAAGACAGCAAGTAAAATGGTTTGCCCACTTAGAGAGAATGCCTTGTGACACCATACCATACAAAGCATACATGGGAAGAGAAGAAGGACGTAGAGCACGGGGTAGACCAAAAACAAGATGGAAGGATGACATCAGAGAAACTTTACAACAGCACGATGTGCCTATGGTCGAGGCAGCCAGAAGAGCTAGAAACAGAACCTTATATCTCCCTCGACACCCACAGCGGTAAAAGAGGAAGTGAAGAAGAAGAAGAAGAAGAAGAAGAAGTTTGTCATTGCGGCATTACGGCATTACGAAAAGTTCGCATCGACTTAGCCACAGAGCCGACAGCTCCAAACTACCTAGCTAAAATATTCCACAGGCCGTGTTTTTTGCTCACCTCCATCCAACGGCACGATAACGCCATTTTGAAAGTTGAGCTTTGATGGATGAAAACCATTTAACCACAAACGATGATGAAACCCTGCATGTTAAAGAGTGCTAGTTAATTCTTCGGGTTTCCAAAGAAGTAAAAATTCAAGCAATGTTCCGGTCTAGCTGCGTATCCTCTACAGGACGTGGCAGAACGAACCCCAGCCCTTTCTGGCTGTTGTGGTTTTTCTAGGCAAATTTACGTCCGGTAGTTTTGCCATTGCTCCCTGGGCGGTCGGCTCTCAGTACCACGGTCGAAACCATCACAAGACAAACTGTCCGCAGCAAGGATCGAACCCGGCACCCCGGCAGTTCAAAGCGCGTTCTCAATGCATAAGCCACAGACGCCAACTCCGGTCTAGAAATAACATAAAAAGGCATACATCAAACATGTTCATGTTATTAAAGACAACATTTTAGGTAGAATCAAGGATCGAACCCGGCACCCCGGCAGTTCAAAGCGCGTTCTCAATGCATAAGCCACAGACGCCAACTCCGGTCTAGAAATAACATAAAAAGGCATACATCAAACATGTTCATGTTATTAAAGACAACATTTTAGGTAGAATCAATTTTCACAAGTGTCGTTGTATTTAACTTTAATGGATGAGTCAACAGACCTCAGCTCATGTTCGCATGTGCTCGAAAATATATTCACTCAGAAGATATCATAAACGGGTTATTATTTTGCAGTGTGCCTGAAACTACTATCGAAAGGAAAACTTTCTATCAAGAAGATAAATAACTCTTTTGTGACTGGGGGAATCAACATCAAATATCACCCATCCATTTAAAAAACTGTAAAAACGTGACTTCTGAACACCACGTTGTTTCTTTAACTGATGCGAGATGGTTATCTAACAGAAATTAGATCAATACATTTTTTTTTTAGTTGAAAAAACTTTTGTTTCTGAAAGGTCAAGGCAAACACGAATTTGCGGCCTATTTGACTGATGAAGCTTGGTTGAGAAGAGGTGATTACCTAGCGGATATATTAGAACAGAAAAATAGACCTAACCCAAAGCTCCAAGGAAAGGCCAGAACTATATTCCAATTTAGGAATAATCGTGCGGATTAAAAAAAAAATATAAACGTTTTATTTAAATTTCATCCCCGGCGAAGAATAGTACATCTAAGAGACGGGGCTATGTCTGAAAAACTGAGCAGCCTGGTAGACGAGTCTAACAGTGATATGAGTGGTAACCTGAAAGAAGAGATGTGATCATCTAGATTCAGCTAAACACAAACTCCAGTGTTATTTTCCTGAGCTGACAGAAGAAGAAGCCGCGCTGGTACAAACTTTGTTTTCTGCTTTTTGTGACGTCGCCAACATCCCCGATGAAGTACAAGATGAATTCACGGATCTGCAGAACGTTTCCACGGCAGGCAACTTATTGGATGAAAAACTTCTGACTCATTTCTGATATACAGTGTACAGTCAAATTCAAAACTTATATTGTCTGCGTTTTGTGCTTTATTGCTCTTTGTAACTATATATCACAGTGAAAGCATTCAACGCCCAGTTTTGGGTTTAGGTGTAATAACTTAAGCATAATTTATAACCTTCAATGGGACGGCTACAGCAAAGTAGTAAATAAGTAAATAGAATTGTTTGGGTCCAAATTAAGCCACCATTGTCAACCACGGACACTTATACAACTAATGAGCACGCAATCATAACACCAGAGATGAGATGTCCGAGAAGATCTGCCAGAGTAGCAAGAACAAATAAAAGAACAATTAAGGGAATTAGAAGACTGGGACTAAACTATGATACTATGACAGTTCCAGCAAACCGGTAGGGTAGTGAAAGTTCACATAAACATGCTATTAAGTACCGCAGATACGATCAGGAGTATGAAAAAGTCCATCAAAGATCGGAGGACGAAGGGCTTGACAACCAGCCCGCCATTAAACACAGTAAACACAAAGAGGTCACGCAGGAATACGAAAACAGCCACGTTAAATGTTAGCGGACTAGGGGATAAGGAGACGGAGTTGGTAGAATTTAAAATGTGTATAATGTAATATTCAGAAAGTAACGGGGTTTTGCATAATGCTAGGGATCTCGTGCAAAAGTTTCCAGTCTCCTATAGGCGTTTCATTCATGAAAACCAGACGATGGGCAAAAAGAACAAAGACCGGTAAGCGTGCTGTTGCAGGTCGGAAATGGTTAAAATGTGACAGGCTGAGCCTAAATACGTTTGTCAGTCCATGATCGTCTGAATGTTCTCCTCTGTCTCCAGTTCTATTCAGTGTGTTATCAATGCTGATAACTGAGCAGCAGTTGCGCGGATGTGGCAGGACTTTGTCATTTGCTGATGACGTATACAGACATGAAAGAGATGGCAAATTCAATGAAGAGTAAACTTGATGGCAATATTCTCCTGGTGCGAAGATTCTAACGCACATTTCAACCCTTCGACAGCCTCAGTAACGTGGTTCTCCTTAACTCTTTGAGTCCCAGAGGATTTAGCATCCTAGGCCCAAGGGGTAATCAAAAGAGAGTAAAATCTGCGCATCTTGGGTTCATTGGGCTTCTGGGCAGTAACCTATGAACGTATGATGCGTTCCTTGGGAATTAAAGAGTTAAACAAGCAAATAATGAAGCCAGACGCCAGACTTACCAGCAGTGGAAAGCAGCGACGAAATTTTGACGAGAACAAACCTGACGACATATCTCGGTGAAAGGTTTGATCGCAGCCTGTCCTTCAAGAACAAGTTGACCATGTTTTAATAAAAGAACGCAAAGGCCTGTCAGCAATGAGGGTCTTGGCCGTATTTAATATTGAGCAGAGACTGCTTCTGTTCCAGGGACTTGTCCTTTCTCCTATCGAATATGCTCTAGCCATTTTCATTGTCAGCCATAGTCAGACTGAAAGACTTGAGAAGGTGCAAAACGAAGCAATGCGCATTATTCTGGGGTGCACAAGAGACCCGTCTTATGTAGCAATGAGATGCCTGTTTGACTTCTCTACCATGAACTACAGGATCAGGATCTAGTGGACTCGCGCACACCTCAAGATAAACACCTATCTGAAGCACCCTTAGCACAGCATGCTCTTCGGGAAAAGGGGCTTCTTCTTCTTCTTCTCTTCCACCTTGTACCTCATCGAAGTGTCGGGAGTAGATGTAACAGTCGTTGATGAGCTCTGTCAAGAGCACTAATATGACTGATGTTCATTTCTGTAAGGCTGTTCTTAATGCCGTCATTCCATATTTTCCGAGGTCTTCCACTCGCACTATACCTATTGTAACCTTTTAGTGTGGCTCGCTGTGACAGATAGTACCAGGCCATCCTTGTTATGTGTCCAAGGGGAGATAGTTGCCCCATTACTTGATTAGCTTTGGCACATCTCGAGCTAATTTCTCTGTCCAGTTTTTCGTCGGATGTGAAAACTGCTTCCAAATACCTAAATTTTTCTGATTGTCTTAAAGTGTTGTTTTTTAATGTTATTTCAAAATCGTCTTTCTGTCTTCCTATCACCATTGTCTCTGTCTTTGTAGTGTTTATTTTCATATTATATTCCTCCATTTTGCTACTAATTTGATTTAGTAATTTGATTAGATTTAGAAAAAAATTGCAGTAGACTAAAACGGGGCAAATCATGGCTTGGTAGCGCAGAGGATGACATCAAACAGGTTTGCAGTCTTACAGACATCCATCCTGGTGAGGGCTGGACACCATTGCCTAGAGCGCTCACTCTCATCTTCTCCTGTGTCGTCACGCTTCATAGGAACTGTCCTGAACAGTATCATGTTGCTGCCAACACTAAGGTCTGTGCGCTTATCAATGACAGGTCAGATTAGACAGATGTGCTGATCTTCACAGTCGGGTGTATTATATGAGAACATTAGAGTGCATGGGCATTTACAGCTCGCTCTTTAGACAAGAGCAGATCAAAAAGTCAGCGGTGTCTTCTCCATGACCACCAGCAGCATGACGATGGAGGTGACGGCCTTGACACAAGCTTTCTGGCGAGAAGAATCAGGCTCGTCACAAAAACAGTGGACTGAGTCATTGCTCAACTCTCCTGTGTTTGCAGGTACCATCATATTTGTCCCAGGGCATACAGGGGTTGTTGGCAATGAAAGAGCTAACAGACTGGCATTAATTAGTTTACGTGCCCTTGAAGAGATAGGACGTTCCGAGGATTTTGGAAGCATCGTGTCCACATCACTGCTAAGAATACGAGAACTGGGAGTAAAGATCGGCACAGCCAAGCATGAAAAATACACCGGATGCACACGAAGTCTTGTCAACCAGCATAGGATTGGCACTATCAGCCGTGCAACACTGATGAATTTGTTGAAGGGGGAGTCTGAGTGCTCTGAAGATAATTCAACTTATAACTGATAACACATTTAGGCACTATGATTGTCTTTGATATTATACTTACTCACATCTTCCCATTTTTCACAGTGAGGCCTAGTCAATCACTGTTTACCACCGCCGTGTCTATCAATCCTTGTAGTTCTTTCAAACGTGTCCTTATCAAAACGGTGTCATAAATATAACTCAGGTTGTTTATGTTATAGTAAACAACCACAATTCCTGATATATACATGATATATCTCATTATATATTCAAAATATATTGAAAACAAATCAGCTGAAAGTACACATATGATAAAACATAGCAATTGGACAATTGACTAGAGACGTTCAGTCTTGCCTTGATGAGAACGACATTCTGAAAAGAACATGCATTCTGATCAAGTACAGCCTTAAAGATATGAAGATCAACTTCTACAACACATTATCAAGATCTTTACCCCACCCCCTCTCATTTCCACCCCCCCCCCACCCCCCATCCCCTGACAAACTACGATAAGTTTGAAGAAAGTAGTGGTATTGAGAGCTGATCGTTTAGTAAGCAATGGCAAACCATTTAAGGTTAAGTCACTCAATGAAATCTAAAACAGTCAAAAAATGCATGTTGGTTTTGCGATGTCCTGTAAACTTCCTTAGATAACAAAGCTATCCAACTGCTCTTTGACACGTGTTGAAGGTTGTACTAATCACAACTTTTGCGTAAGCCAAACAATAAGCCATGATTAGGAAGGCACAATATGAGACCCAGTTTTGATATACTTCTGTCAGTTGCCAAGCGACACACAATAAGCCATAACTGGGAAAGTCTAAGCGACGCAGACATCAAACATACAAATGCCTGTCCCCGCTTCAAATATTACCCACTTCTAATAAAACAAATCTCTAAGATCTTCCTCGAAACCAGTGACACGACACTTTGTTTTTCTAACTCAGGCGGGACACTCAGACATGTATTGTTCTTGGACCGGACAGCGTCACTCGTATGTGACGATTGTTGACGTAACGGGTAGATGCCTTGTCGGCAAGCCTTTGATCCATCCCACCTGGATTAGATAACTGCGCCAAATGTACCTATACTAATGAATGTTCTAGATAACTCTAAGTGTCCGTGGCGTGTCAACTGAACAAAGACCCCTAGTTTTAATAATAACTTCCGTATATATACTTCCACTGGACGGTGTCCGCCAGTTCATTCGAAACACTCAGAGAGTCAGTAAGTTGGTGTACATCTAGTATATTTCTAGTTGATCTCCATTGCTTATTTTAGAGATTTTGCAGTGTCGTTTATATTTCTTGTTAATTTGATCATTGACAAAGTTGGAGATTCTACAGTTAGTTGTTTATATTTCTTGCTAATTTGATCATTTGGTAAAGTTAAACTTCGATATTCCGTCGTTCATATTTCTTTGTGAACACTGGTGAAGTTGTTGATTTGGGACATTGTCTGGTCATGGCTCGATCAGTTCTCAGCAACGCCAAGGTGTACAAGATCCAGGGAGATTTCTTCACCAAGTTCAAGCTGGAAGCTAAAGAGGTCATAGACTCGGGGATGTGCGGGGACATCGTGCTGGCCATCTCTCTGGAGAAGCCCGATGTCCGGCGGGTGGTCAAGAAGTTCAATCTTCTGGACGAGGAAAATAATATCACAAACCAGGAAACCTTCGAGGCCGAGGTGAGGTTCATGCAAGCCTGTGAACATCCTTACCTCACAGAGTGTCTGGTCGCCGGTGCGTGCAAGGATTACCTGGCCATCTGCATGTACTACTACCCCAGAGGTACCCTGAGCGAGTACATGGGCAACCTGAGCGTGGACTTGTCAGAGCTATGTGTCATTCAAGTGGCATGTGCCCTCCGTTACTTACACGAGGAGTACTTGGTTCACATGGACGTCAAACTGGACAATGTCTTCATGGATGCAGAGTTCAATGCCATCCTGGGAGACTTTGGTCTAGCGGTAGAGCTAGAGCCCCAGCAGAAAACAGTCGAGAGGTCGATGTGCGGCGGGACACCGTGTTACTTTCCACCAGAACGGAAAGGTGCAGCAGACAACAAGGAGCTGGATCCCTATAAGGTCAGTGTTTTTGTTGTTCTTTTTGTTTTTATTGTATTGTTTCGTAACTCTAGCTTCCAATCTCGTGATTTGTCTCCTGTTTTTTATTTGTCCTTGTATCTTCATTAGTGTGTGTTGTGTTTGAGCAGCAGAGTTTATACCTGATAATTTTTCTCTCTTTGTTCTCAATTCCAAATCTTTGTACCGCTTGTGTGTTCTACTTGTCAGATCCAACTGTGTGCACTACACATCAGATCCAACTGTGTATACTAATTGTCAGATCCAACTGTGTGTACTACATGTCAGATCCAACTGTGTGCACTACATGTCAGATCCAACTGTGTGCACTACATGTCAGATCCAACTGTGTATACTAATTGTCAGATCCAACTGTGTGTACTACATGTCAGATCCAACTGTGTGTACTACATGTCAGATCCAACTGTGTGCACTACACATCAGATCCAACTGTGTGCACTACACATCAGATCCAACTGTGTATACTAATTGTCAGATCCAACTGTGTGTACTACATGTCAGATCCAACTGTGTGCACTACATGTCAGATCCAACTGTGTGCACTACACATCAGATCCAACTGTGTGCACTACATGTAAGGTCCAACTGTGTGTACTACATGTCAGATCCAACTGTGTGTACTACATGTCAGATCCAACTGTGTTTACTACATGTCAGATACAACTGTGTGCACTACATGTCAGATCCAACTGTGTATACTAATTGTCAGATCCAACTGTGTGTACTACATGTCAGATCCAACTGTGTGCACTACATGTCAGATCCAACTGTGTGTACTACATGTCAGGTCCAACTGTGTGCACTGCATATCAGATCCCACTATGTGCACTACATGTCAGATCCAACTGTGTGCACTTCATGCTAGTTCCAAATTTCTGACCCATTCAGCCAGGCAGGGTTGACGCCCAGCTTCCATGATCTGAGATCTGACACCCCTAAACTCATAGAGCGAGTAAGAAAATGCACTAAACACGCTACTTATAGTTAGTTGCATATCCTCTACGGGACGTTGCAGAACCAACCCTAGCATCTTTTTAATGCTGTGGGTTTTCTAGGCAAATTTACATCCAGTAGTTTGACATTGCTTTTTTGGATGGTCGCCTTCTGGATATCACTATCGCAACCAACGCAAGGCCCGCAGCTGGGATCGAACCCGGCACTCCGACATTACGAAGCGCTTTCGCAAAGTCCAAGCCACAGACGCCGACAAAAATATTTTACTATTGCTGTTATATATCAGTGGTTTTCAACTGTTTCTGGTCTGATCCCAATATCTATATATTTATGAATTTCACCTAATACCCTGTGTGTACCCATTTATCTACATCGTTCTACTTTTGACATTGTGCTTCTGTCAATACTTATGTGTACATTATAATTTGTACATAATATTATACACATCTTTTCTCTCTCTTTCTCCTTATACAGAAAACATTTTAACAGGTTACAACATTTATACAGATCCCTTAGGGATCCTCTACGGTCCAAGTCCCATGCATCATTTTGCCAGGTGCTAGTTGTTATTTTTCTCTCTCCCATTCTTCCTCTTTCCATATGTAGCCTTCTTATCCTCCTCACCCCATCTATTTCACGATGCCCCCCCCCCCCACCCATTCTCTCTTCCATCACCCGTTATTTCTCATTCTTCCTCAATAAATCACTATTTGACACTCTCCATTTTTCTCTCTCACTCCGCCTCTCTCCTTCTCATTCATCAGTTGACATTTTTTTGCTTTAATGTCTCACATTATCTACATGTCTTTTCTCCCTCCTTCCATCTCTCATTTTCTCTTTATCCATTTCCTACTCGACATGCCTTTTCCGCTCACTCTCACATTTACCTTTCTCAGTATGTTTTTTTTTTCACACACACATACTCCCCCACCCACCACATCACTCCCCCTCCCCCTTTTTCACCCACCGGTCAACTGATCACAAACATCGGGAAAGAAGCAGTCAAATGTTATGGTACAATTATAATAAAGGAAACATCAACACACTGTAACAACTGGGAAATCATGAATGCATTTTAACAACTGGGAAGTGTTGTGCATAAAAGCTGAAGGAAAGGCACGCACCCACACACACACGCACGCACACATACACACACACACAAACACACACACAAAGAAAAGAGAGATAGAGAATGTTTTGACCGTTGATTACGAGATGTGAACAAAGCTGACATCAAAGGATACGTTCTGCTGGACTTCGCGAAATTTGGGCTGGATGACTTGCTGCAGTTGACAAGTACTTGATGATAATTTCTTCAATTACCATGAAAATTATAAGGACTTCACAGTTTTGTGGTGTCATTGGTGATTTTGTATCAGTGAGGTGAGTCTAGTGTTATGTGAGTGCTATTGATGTGAAAATATAAACTGTGTGAGTGATACTAATGTGACAATGTGAAGACTGTGAACTTTAACTATGACTGCTCGACTTTCAGATGGATGCCTACTGCCTGGGGGTGGTCCTGTGGGCCTTGCTGATGGAAAGAGACCCCGATGAAAGCGTTGACTATTATTTCGAGGCCAGGCGGAAACCAAACCTGCCTACACATCTCAGGTATTTATTGATGTTTGTATCATCTTGTCTGTCTGTCTGTCTACATATCTATCTCTAATGCCCAAACACTGCTCAAAAACTCATTCACAAACCAGAAGATCGACAATGTGAATTGTTTCTCTAAATTTCATGATTTCAAATGTCTTGTATCTAAGCCAGACCTTGTGATCTGACTGTTTATAATCTGATCATCATATTGCAAGTACTTTACTTGGTTTAAAAAAAAAAACTCCACCACTCAGTCCTTTATTCATGTCAATATTCAGTGTGTCTCTAATGTTCCCTCTCCGTCATCGTGGTTGTCGACCTCCGCCTCTCAAGTCAGGCTTCAACTTAGTAACTTTAGTTGTTCTTAATGGAGCCGCTGTGGTGCAGCTGCTAGACTTTCGCCTGTGGATCCAAAAGTCGTAGGTTCAAATCCTAACGGAGTCGGAATGTGTTTTATTCAAGCTGATTCTGACTCTCAGGTCGACCAAGCCTCAAATGGGTACCAAGTAAAGTCATGAGAAGTAAAAGTGAACAGCTTGCTGGTGAACAAATCATTTAGCAAGTGCCGATTCGTCTACTAAAATATGTCTGGTGCTATATGCTCCATGTGTTCTTCCTGAATCTGACTTCGGTGCACTACTTGAAAGATTCAACATGTGTTGTGTTCTCTTTCGACATCCTTTTATCTCCCAATGGAGCATGAGCCCTTAGCCAGCTCACGTCACGACTTTTGAAGACTCATTGGTGATTTATACAGTTGAGGTTTTCTACAATACCAGATATAATCCTATCCCTATCCATATCATCTTCATGTCGCTGTTGACACACAAGGCATTCACAAGTGATCTCCATTGCTGCCGGTCTGCTGCTTTTCTGCCCATGGTATCCCATGTCACTTTACATTCCTTCATTTCCCGTTCTTTTGTCCTTCTCCAGGTTTCCTTAGGTCGTCCACGTCTCCTTTTCCCATCTGCTGTTCACCGGAGAGCTGTTTTTGCCAGAGTGCCACAAATCATTCTGCAAACATGTCCAAGCCATCTCCATCGTCTTACTTTGATAACATTTGCCAGTGATGCACGTTCTGTTTTCCTACTTAGTTTTCATTTTAATCTTTTTTGGACAAAATATTCGTAGAATTTTCCTTAAAAATTTATTTTGAAAATTTTCAAGTTTATGTGTAATTACCGCTGGCATTTTCCTGACTCTCCTTAATCAGCTCTTACGGTATGCTTGCTATCATAGGATTACTGATTTTTGCTTCCCTACTGGAAGCAAATGGACGAACATATATTGTGCTCTATATATACATATTCTAACAGGTGTCCTCATCAGGTTCAGGGCAAACTTAAAAACGATTCATATTGATTTACAAACCTGTATGGGTTCCGGGCTCATATTGGCGGAATTAAGGGGGGGGGAGGGGGGGGGGGTTAGGAAAAGAATGGACCCACTACCCCTATCAAACGTTTCGTAAATGTCGCCTAATTGAGGGAAGTTTCTTTCAAAGTCGTAGTGCATCTGCCTGTGAGTCGAGGGACCAACAGTCTGTATACAAATACGCCAGATCTGTAAAGCGGATATGCATGCAAACCTCAAGTTTAGTAACCAGACTAAAGTCCGAAAGTGAATAAACAATCAGAACTTTCTGCCAGGGTTTGCATCTTGTTGACATTGACATGTTTTCTGTATCAATGTTGTAACTTGTTAACATGTTTTCTGTATAAATGTTGTAACCTGTTTACAGTGACATGTTTTCTGTATAAATGTTGTAACTTGTTAACATATTTTCTGTATAAATGTTGTAACTTGTTAACATGTTTTCTGTATAAATGTTGTAACTTGTTAACATGTTTTCTGTATAAATGTTGTAAATTGTTAACATGTTTTCTGTATAAATGTTGTAAATTGTTAACATGTTTTCTGTATAAATGTTGTAACCTGTTTATAGTGACATGTTTTCTGTATAAATGTTGTAAATTGTTAACATGTTTTCTGTATAAATGTTGTAACCTGTTTACAGAGACATGTTTGCTGTATCAATATTGTAACTTGTTAACATGTTTTCTGTATAAATTTTGTGACTTGTTCACAGTGACATGTTTTCTGTATAAATGTTGTAACTTGTTCACAGTGACATGTTTTCTGTATAAATTTTGTAACCTGTTTACAGTGACATGTTTTCTGTATAAATGTTGTAACTTGTTCACAGTGACATGTTTTCTGTATAAATGTTGTAACTTGTTCACAGTGACATGTTTTCTGTATAAATGTTGTAACTTGTTCACAGTGACATGTTTTCTGTATAAATGTTGTAACCTGTTTACAGTGACATGTTTTCTGTATAAATGTTGTAACCTGTTCACAGTGACATGTTTTCTGTATAAAGATTTAACTTGTTCACAGTGACATGTTTTCTGTATAAAGATTTAACTTGTTCACAGTGACATGTTTTCTGTATAAAGATTTAACTTGTTCACAGTGACATGTTTTCTGTATAAAGATTTAACTTGTTGACAGTGACATGTTTTCTGTATAAAGATTTAACTTGTTCACAGTGACATGTTTTCTGTATAAATGTTCTAAATTCCTATATTTGGTTTCCTCCACACAGGGAACTTTTACTCAAACTTCTGGACAAATGTCCCGACAGAAGGATTACAGTTGCAGACTTCCTTAAACGGCTGAGACGGGACTCCGTTCACAGGCGCGTTATAGACAGTTATTAGAATTGATGTGTGTGCGCGCATTGTAGTTTGTGAGGTGTCTAGTTCATTTTAACTTAAACCGGTAATTAATCTAAGTAATGTATATCTGCCAACTTGTTTTACAGCTTTTTTTTTTTCATTTATCTTAATTCACGTTATCTTAATCAGCCATGTTATTTTTGAAACCTATAGCCTGTTTGCAATTTTATACAATTAGGAAATAAAGATGATGTATATTTTCCTCCTGGAACTTCGGATAGAAGTTTATACAATTAGGAAATAAAGATGATGTATATATTCCTCCTGGAACTGCGGATAGTGTATAGTGCATCTTCACTTCTCAGACAAGGTCAAAACTTCACCGTGAGCAATAATAATGCATTGACAGTTTGAAATCAAAATTACGACAATATTTAGAGTTCACAGATAACAACAACCAAAGAGTTAACAAATCTCATCATCAGACAGAGTTCACATAGAATCTATAGATCTCATCAAAAGTCTTGACAGGTTACATTAACATACAAAATTCACAGATCACATAAACATAGAGTTCAAATCAACAGACATAATTTACAGACCACATCAACATAGTTACATCAACAGACCACATCAACAGAGTTACATCAACAGATAGGTTTTACAGACCACATCAACATAGTAACATCGACAGATAAATTTTACAGACCACATCAACATAGTTACATTAACAGACGCAATTTACGGACCACATAAACATAGAGTTCAAATCAACAGACACAATTTACAGATCACGTCAACATAGTTACATGAACAGACACAATTCACATATTGCATTAACAGATAGAACTCACAGATAACATCAACATAATAAAATCAACACACACAATTCACAGATTACATTAACAGATAGAATTCACAGATTACATTAACAGATAGAATTCACAGATTACATGAACAGATAGAATTCACAGATTACATGAATAGACAGATTTCACAGATTTCATCAACATAATTACATCAACACACACAATTCACAGATTACATTAACAGATAGAATTCACAGATTACATTAACAGATAGAATTCATAGATTACATCAACACAATGAGTCAGTTTTTTTACCTCCTACCAATTTCAGACTGGGACGATCTGTTCCTGGCTCACTATATGAAAAAAAACTGGTTCTGTTTGGACCATAACCCATACCCTTCGGATCCGCTGGTGAGAATCTAGCCGCTACATCATGGCTGCTCCTTTTTATGTATCAGTAAATATATCTAGCAGATAAAGTGTTTCTATAGTTGTACATATTTGATAGATAACATGTTCTAGGAATTACATTCCTGCTATTGTTGACGAGAAATAGAACACAATAAATATTACATGAATCTATTTGTGATTTTGACAATCTGTTGCATGTATCATTATTTGTGTCATTGCTGTCAGTATTTGTCTTTGTCTAACTGTCCAAAGCTAAAATTGATCAGTCACCTTGTTATTTAGATCCCCATTAAACAGACACTCAACAATTAACAATCAATTAAATCTCTCCCAATTTTGCGCAGACTTGCTCTTCTCTTTGATAAAATAACATTTCTGTCAATCTTGTTCAGACCTCTCATGCTGGGGTTAATCAAATCTCTGTTCATTGTGTGTAGACTTTCTCCTGCCATTGACATAATCAAATCTCTGCTCATCGTGTGTAGACTTTCTCCTGCCATTGATATAATCAAATCTCTGCTCATTGTGTGTAGACTTTCTCCTGCCAATGATATAATCAAATCTCTTTTAGTATTGTTGAGAATTTCCCTTGCATTTTATAATCTAGTGATAACCTTCTTAGTCTTGACGCCTTACGTTTGTTCTTTGGTTAGTTTACTGCTGGCTTTTCACAGATCATTTGAAATGAGAAGGAATCAACTGAAAAACTTAGTGACAGCATGCAAATTTGATGGATGAAAAAGTCTCAGGGGATGACAAGATACAAAATATGGATGCCTTGACTGGGACAAAACCACTGGAGAGATTTCAAACCATGTTAAATCTCCTAGTACATGATGATCAGATAGAATCCACCCCTCCCCCACTTACAATTGTCCTTGTTTGATTGGTTGTTGAACCTTCTTGAAGAATCAGCCAAGAGATGTTTCCTAGTTCTGAGGGCTAACAGTCATTGAATGTCAACATTTTCAACAACGTTATGGCCATTTTAGAATAAATTAGCCACGATGTTAGCCATCACCCACTTCTGAAATAGCCGGATAACCCACTGTCCCCGTTTATGAAAGTTGAGTAACTTAAACCTCATTTTATCAGTTACGTAATCCCACTTTGAAATATCCAGATAACCCACTGTCCCCCTTCACGAACGTTAGATAACTTAAACATCATTTTTTAGATCAAGTAATCCACCACTCACTTCGATTATATCAGGGCAATCCACTGTCCTATTATCAACATTAAGTAAACGAGGCCTGTTCAAGCCTCTCAAAACTAATGAAGAGGATGTTTGGGTAAACAAACGAGGAGGAGAACTTCTGGTGTCTTAATACGAAGAGATGGAGCGGGGAAGGTGGGGGAACACAGAGTGAAGAGAGCCAATGATAGAATGGGCAGACAAAAACAAGCACAAATCAAAGTGTGCAATGTTAGGTATTCAGGTAAATCTATCACTGAAATAAACTGGGACAGAAACAATCAACAGAAAGAAGGGAATATCAGACACACAAATATACAAACAAAACCAACACACACATACACAAACCTAACGCATATACAAACACGAAAACACACACACACATACACAAAGCCAGCACACACACACACACACACACACACACACACACACACACACACACATACAAACACACACACACACACACACAACCATGAACTCTCAATTGTATTTTACAACATTTAAAGGCAGTTATAATATGCCATGGCGGATTGGAAAAAAATTATAGCAGAAGCCATGGTACCAGGAAGGAGGGGGAAGGACCAACCGACAAGAAAATGGGCACAGGATATAAGTGACTCCTTGGGTATGACAGTACATGAGGCGGGAGAACTGGCGAGAGACCGATTTTCTTTCAGGCAGACTGTGATGAGAGCGACGTTCTGCATGATGATGATGATTTAATATGCAGATAAAACTGTATTTTACAAAACAAAACAAAAAAACGCAGTATGATAATTTTATCAAGTGGTCATTCTTATTTCATCCAGAGATAGTGTGCATGCGTCATATAATCAATCCGGGAGTGTTCAGGTTGTTTACGGACTTGTTCAGACTTGTCTCGGATATCTTGGAGGTATAGAAGTATCTTAGTCTTGTTCACTCTTGTCTTTGATATCTTGGAGGTATAGAAGTATCTTAGTCTTGTTCAGTCTTGTCTCTGATATCTTGGAGGTATTGAAGTATCTTAGTCTTGTTCAGTCTTGTCTCGGATATCTTGGAGGTATAGAAGTATCTTAGTCTTGTTCACTCTTGTCTCTGATATCTTGCAGGTATAGAAGTATCTTAGTCTTGTTCACTCGTGTCTCTGATATCTTGGAGGTATAGAAGTATCTTAGTCTTGTTCACTCGTGTCTCGGATATCTTGGAGGTATAGAAGTATCTTAGTCTTGTTCACTCTTGTCTCGGATATCTTGGAGGTATAGAAGTATCTTAGTCTTGTTCACTCTTGTCTCTGATATCTTGGAGGTATAGAAGTATCTTAGTCTTGTTCACTCGTGTCTCTGATATCTTGGAGGTATAGAAGTATCTTAGTCTTGTTCACTCGTGTCTCTGATATCTTGGAGGTATAGAAGTATCTTAGTCTTGTTCACTCGTGTCTCTGATATCTTGGAGGTATAGAAGTATCTTAGTCTTGTTCAGTCTTGTCTCTGATATCTTGGAGGTATAGAAGTATCTTAGTCTTGTTCACTCTTGTCTCTGATATCTTGGAGGTATAGAAGTATCTTAGTCTTGTTCACTCGTGTCTCTGATATCTTGGAGGTATAGAAGTATCTTAGTCTTGTTCACTCGTGTCTCTGATATCTTGGAGGTATAGAAGTATCTTAGTCTTGTTCAGTCTTGTCTCTGATATCTTGGAGGTATAGAAGTATCTTAGTCTTGTTCACTCTTGTCTCTGATATCTTGGAGGTATAGAAGTATCTTAGTCTTGTTCAGTCTTGTCTCTGATATCTTGGAGGTATAGAAGTATCTTAGTCTTGTTCACTCTTGTCTCTGATATCTTGGAGGTATAGAAGTATCTTAGTCTTATTCAGTCTTCTCTCTGATATCTTGAAGGTATAGAAAGAAGTATCTTAGTCTTGTATAATCTTGTCTCTGATATCTAGGAGGTATAGAAGTATCTTAGTCTTGTTCAGTCTTGTCTCTGATATATTGGAGGTATAGAAAGAAGTATCTTAGTCTTGTATAGTCTTGTCTCTGATATCTAGGAGGTATAGAAGTATCTTAGTCTTGTTCACTCATTTCTTTTCTACCCACGAAACGCTTTCTTCTTCTACCTAAGCCTGCAGAGCTATCCAAAAGCCAGTCTACTGACAAAGCTATTTCTCCGAAAGTGGTCAAAAGTCAGTGAGACATCACACAAGGAATCAAACCAGCAGCTACTTCAGTTGGAACAAACAAGAAACAAGAAGGACCTGCCAGCACCGACATGAACTATGAGCTGAAATGATATCCATTATTTGTTCCATATAATCAACTTGGCCACGGATCTCAATTGTCAGATGTAGTATCTGAACTTCAGGCCCAACATATATCACTTCAAAAATTCTTAACCCCTTCACCCCATCAATTAAAAAAAAAAAACTTGGGTCCCTGAAATTACAGAATAAAACTATTTTTACAGCCTGTTTACAAAGGTGAATAAAATTTATTCAAATAAATTTAACATTTCACCCCCGATTCCACCCCCCCCCCCCCTCCCCGCCCCCGAAAATACTTCTGCTTCAGAACACACTGAAAAAAAGAAAGCAATGCAACTCAGAAAGTCTTTGCAGTTAAACCTACGAAATAAAAGGTTTGATATAAAAAACACAGAGAGAAGACACTGTCTTGTAGGGACCAAGAAATAGAAACAAATTACATCAGAGAGAGGTTCTTTAACGAATCATTCTTTTCTCTGTTCATCTATCTGTGTGCATATACTTCTCCTGTAGCTCCCTCGCACTTATCAAGAGGACATTACACGTGAAATTCCCTTCTCTGTCAGGTCACCTCTCATGGAGCTTCTACAAACAAACCCAAATGAAAAAAACGACAGCCTTGACTAAACCACTGAGCTTCTACAAATAAGCCAGAGAAAAAACAACACAGCTGTCACTAAACTACTGAGTCTCCACAAATGTGACAAAGAAGGAAAACACCAGAGCCTCCATAACTAAACAACTAAGCCCCAACAAATAATACAGAGAAGAAAACACCAGAGCCTCCATAACTAAACAACTAAGCCCCAACAAATAATACAGAGAAGAAAACACCAGAGCCTCCATAACTAAACAACTAAGCCCCAACAAATAATACAGAGAAGAAAAACACCAGAGCCTCCATAACTAAACAACTAAGCCCCAACAAATAATACAGAGAAGAAAACACCAGAGCCTCCATAACTAAACAACTAAGCCCCAACAAATAATACAGAGAAGAAAACACCAGAGCCTCCATAACTAAACAACTAAGCCCCAACAAATAATACAGAGAAGAAAACACCAGAGCCTCCATAACTAAACAACTAAGCCCCAACAAATAATACAGAGAAGAAAACACCAGAGCCTCCATAACTAAACAACTAAGCCCCAACAAATAATACAGAGAAGAAAACACCAGAGCCTCCATAACTAAACAACTAAGCCCCAACAAATAATACAGAGAAGAAAACACCAGAGCCTCCATAACTAAACAACTAAGCCCCAACAAATAATACAGATAAGAAAACACCACAGCCTCAACTAAACAACTAAGCCCGAACAAATAATACAGAAAAGAAAACACCACAGCCTCAACTAAACTAGTGAGTCTCAACAAATAATACAGAGAAGAAAACACCACAGTCTCCACTAAACTACTGAGTCTCAACAAATAATACAGAGAAGAAAACACCACAGCCTCCACTAAACTAGTAAGTCTCGACAAATAATGCAGAGAAGAAAACACCACAGCCTCAACTAAACTAGTGAGTCTCAACAAATAATACAGAGAAGAAAACTCCACAGCCTCCACTAAACTACTGAGTCTCAACAAATAATACAGAGAAGAAAACACCACAGCCTCAACTAAACTACTGAGTCTCAACAAATAATACAGAGAAGAAAACACCACAGTCTCAACTAAACTAGTGAGTCTCAACAAATAATACAGAGAAGAAAACTCCACAGCCTCCACTAAACTACTGAGTCTCAACAAATAATGCAGAGAAGAAAACACCACAGCCTCAACTAAACTACTGAGTCTCAACAAATAATACAGAGAAGAAAACACCACAGCCTCAACTAAACTACTGAGTCTCAACAAATAATGCAGAGAAGAAAACACCACAGCCTCAACTAAACTACTGAGTCTCAACAAATAATGCAGAGAAGAAAACACCACAGCCTCAACTAAACTACTGAGTCTCAACAAATAATACAGAGAAGAAAACACCACAGCCTCCACTAAACTACTGAGTCTCAACAAATAATACAGAGAAGAAAACACCACAGCCTCAACTAAACTACTGAGTCTCAACAAATAATACAGAGAAGAAAACACCACAGCCTCAACTAAACTAGTGAGTCTCAACAAATAATACAGAGAAGAAAACTCCACAGCCTCCACTAAACTACTGAGTCTCAACAAATAATACAGAGAAGAAAACGCTGGGGTCCGTTACCAGGTAACCTGTAGTCCAGTATGGGTGGGTCGGTAACTATGGCGATGATGATAAACACTTGACTTACTAATGGCCTCAATGTTTCCGCGACAGGCAGCTTTTACCCAGAAGAAGATATTTGTGTGTACTACATCAGCACTTACGTATTAGAGGAATCCCCCCCCCCCACCCCCCAATCCCAATGGGATGTTAGCTCTCAGATGACGTCAACTTGTTGGACCTTCACTAAATTCCTTCCTTTGAAACATACCAGGGCCTCGACACATAGGCACATGGAGTCCCCGAGAATGTGTGTAAGGGCTCTAAACGACCCACCAACCATGTATAGTCCTCTTTTTGTGGTGAATTAAAATTGAAGTACATTTGTTTGCGTATTTCATAATATTTCAGTTACATCTATTCGCAACTCGGCACATCATTATAACTACTATTAATATTACACTTAAACAAGGCCTAGAACCCTTGAGAATCACTTCTAGAATATGTGTGAGGGTTCAGGGGTCGCCTAAGATCATCGGGAAACACATGTTCACTGAATTTATGAAGTAGCAACGGAAAAGTTTTATGGCTGGGGGTCACCACAACACGAGAAACTGCTTTAAAGGGTCACCACAACACGAGGAACTGTATTAAAGGGTCACCACAACACGAGGAACTGTGGCGGCATTATCAAGGTTGAGAACCCCTAGCTTATGGTCTCATCAAGTCTCATTAAATGCAAGGCTTCTTTAATGAAGAACTACAACCAGACACAGACGAAATGATGTAACGACATGACGTTGGCATTATCAGCAACTCTAAGATCAAAAGTAAAGATCCCTTTTCACGCCTTTGGGCGCATAGGGCATATGTAAAGAGCACCCATATTTTTACAGACCAATCGGCACTAGGTGGGTAATGTGGTCAGCATTACGCCGGCCGTCTTTACTTCCCCAGGACAGTCATCTTGGTACCCATTTGAGGCTGGGTTATCAGCAACACAAAAGCAAATTAAAGGCATATTAATGAGTTAAAATTTAAGGATGTCGTATTTTAACATTATTTTGAAAAAGAGTTTAGTGAAATATCTAGGTTTTTTTTCTTCTTCTAGGTTATTTGCAGGATGAACATTTTCAGTACCAGCCAGTAATGACTTTAACACAGGCTATACCTAACCGTTATAGCATACAGCAGCTAACGTTTAAATTGGAACAAGGTTCGGTAAAGGGGAAAAGATCGAATGTGGCTGAAGAAATTGTGATAGAATGAGTTAATGTAACTATCGTCTGAGAGAGAAGAGAGGCGGAATAACCAATCAACGTATGGTGAGTTGCTTGGTGCTGAAACAGTTTGAAAACCTATTCAAATGTATGGGGTCGCAAGTCAGTCTGCTTCTACAAAATGTAGAAGGTTGGGGGTTTTTTGATGTTATTTCACCACATCACGCTGGTTTCGAGAAATGGTAGGGATCGCCTTATAGAGGGGTAGGGCTAATGTTGAATAAATAGCCACTTCGGTTTTTTCTTATTAGCTGACCGCAAATGACGTAACAGGACGGTCCAATATTGTAAGGGTAGACCAGGTTTCGCGACTGTCTGTGTTTCTTCCAGCGGCGTCTCTCCAGCTGCATGTGTTCAATCTTCGCCTTGAATTTGGTTGAATTAGCTATCTTCGCCTTGAATTTCATTGAATTAGCTATCTTCGCCTTCAATTTTATTGAATTAGCTATCTTCGCCTTGAATTTCCTTGAATGAGCTATCTTCACCTTGAATTTCTTTGAATTAGCTATCTTTGCCTTGAATTTCCTTGAATTAGCTATCTTTGCCTTGAATTTAATTGAATGAACTATCTTCGCCTTGAATTTCCTTCAATTAGCTATCTTTGTTTAGAATTTTCTTGAATTAGCTATCTTCGCCTTGAATGTCCTTGAATTAGATATCTTCGCCTCGAATTTCCTTGAATGAGCTATCTTCGCCTTGAATTTCTATGAATGAGCTATCTTTGTCTTGAATTTCCTTGAATGAGCTATCTTCGCCTTGAATTTCCTTGAATTAGATATCTTCGCCTTGAATTTTCTTGAATGAGCTATCTTCGCATTGAATTTCCTTGAATGAGCTATCTTTGTCTTGAATTTCCTTGAATTAGCTATCTTTGCCTTGAATTTCCTTGAATTAGCTATCGTTGCCTTGAATTTACTTGAATTAGCTATCTTTGTCTTGAATTTCCTTGAATGAGCTATCTTTGCCTTGAATTTTCTTGAATTAGCTATCTTCGCCTTGAATTTCCTTGAATGAGCTATTTTTGCCTTGAATTTCCTTGAATGAGCTATCTTTGCCTTGAATTTCATTGAATTAGCTATCTTTGCCTTAAATTTTTTTGAATGAACTATCTTCGCCTTCAATTTCCTTAAAATAACTATCTTCGCCTTGAATTTCCTTGAATTAGCTATCTTCGCCTTGAATTTCATTGAATTAGTTATCTTCGCCTTGAATTTAGTTGAATTAGCTATCTTTACCTTGAATTTCCTTGACTTAGCTATCTTTGCATTGACTTTCCTTGAATGAGCTATCGTTGCCTTGAATTTCCTTGAATGAGCTATCTTCGCCTTGAATTTCCTTGACTGAGCTATCTTTGCCTTGAATTTCTTTGAATGAGCTATTTTGGCCTTGAAGTTCCTTCAACGAGCTATCTTCGCCTTGAATTTCCTTGAATGAGCTATCTTTGCCTTGAATTTCATTGAATTAGCTATCTTCGCCTTGAATTTCATTGAATTAGCTATCTTCGCCATGAATTTCTTTCAATTAGCTATCTTCGCCTTGAATTTCATTAAATTAGCACCAATGGCCGCATCCTGACATCGCTCCAGATATACTAACGTGTAAAATTGTTCTAATTGTCGATTCGTAAACTCAGTAGTATAGATAAAGAATGATTGGTCATTTTTAGGGCCACCCCCAAAATACCCCAATTGGCAGGGCATCCTGCCAATTGCACAATACAGTTTCGAGGTTTAAACAACGGATCATCATCATGGCACACGGGTCATAACCTATAAGTGCTCTGTTCTTCTTCTAACTCAAGTCTGAGTCTGAAGAAGCTTAGCACAGAGCGCAGGCTCTGGAGCACCAGAAAGGATCCTGAAATACTTTGGATAGATTTGTAACTAAAAATGTTGCCCGTTAGGCTAAATTTTTCGATTTCTAACTGCCCAGAGATTTATTTTACGTACGAAAGAATACACACTGGCGTCCGATCTCACTACCCAGAGACCAGGGGGAATTACTGGAAGTCAAAGTCCACGTGAAAAAAAAAAAGTCATAGCCGTTACCGAGAATTAAGAACAGAACCTCCAGCACCCGAGGCAGACACCAAGCCACAAGACCACGCAGCCCAGACATACAGTTTCACACAAACTGTAAAACTGCATCTGCCTCGTCGGCGCAGACACAGACAGACACAGGCACACACAGGCACACACACACACACACACACACACACACACACACACACAGGCACAGACACACACAAACTGCATCCTCCCAATTGCACACCGAGTCCACAACACACAATAAAATTGCACAGCACAAAACTGCACAGCACACAAAACAGAAGCACACACAACTGAAAGCTGCACAGCACAAAACTGCACAGCAAATGAAATGCCAAATTACAAAACTATCCACCCCTTGAAATGTTGCACTGTCCAGTGACCTGTGGATATCCCCTGTTTGTGGTCGGCTATTCAGAAATACCGCGACTACTACTTCTACCCCCCCCCCCCCCCCCCTCTCCCAGCTGAGTGCCAGGACTTCTGACAACGAGCGCACTGCAGAATGGTCGGAATCTAGTCATCCAGTGTCAGGGGTCGTCTGTTGTATAGTACTAGGCCAGGCAGCGATTCACCGACTAAGTTCTTGATTAACCAGTGGCTCACATTGTTCAAAATTCTGGTAGCGACTGTGATCTCACGTGAGAGCCTTTTCGGGTGTCGCTAACTAGGGTCATCGTTCTTGCTGTTTCAAACAGCGTGGCAATCACGCCGTCCCTGACCTTCCTGATGTGAGAAATGGTTTTCTTACCAAGCAGGAGCTCCAGTAGACTGGTTATTGTAATTGTTGTTGTGGCCAGCTTTGCCTGTCCTTCACTGGTCTATGTAAACGTTATCTTAGATTGGAGCTCCGCTGGTCTACTTGATGTGGCAGCTCTCTGCACTACGACAGGGGCTGCACCTGAGGTTGGCAGCGTCAGATTAGGTGATGGTGCCACGATCGGGATGGCATTGGGTGATGGCGCCACGAAAGGGGCGGTCCATGTGCTTGCGCCACGAAAGGGGCGGTCCGTGTGCTTGCGCCACGAAAGGGGCGGTCCGTGTGCTTGCGCCACGAAAGGGGCGGTCCGTGTGCTTGCGCCACGAAAGGGGTGGCTTCCTTCGATGCTGGTGGAGAAGCAGCAACACTGGCGTCCACGAGGCTGGGGTCAGACTTGCCCGGCATCTTCTTTGTCTTGGGTGCAGCGGCCTGAAACTGCAGTTTTAATTTTCCCATATCGAAAACAATCGCTGTAATTGGCGGCAATTGAACTATATACCGCACCTGTGGTTTCTGAGACAAATTTTACGAATACCTTGGACGGCAATAGTAACTAACAACGATTGCTTAAAAGAGGCTAATAAAAGTAGATCGCTATATACAACAATAAGAAAGAGACAAACACTGTTCTTTGGACATAAAATGAGAAGAGCGGCATTGGAGAATATCGTGACAACTGGAAAGATCAGTGGGAAAAGGGGTAGAGGCAGACCAAGAGAGATGATGCTGGATGGGCTAAAACGATGGCATGGAAGGATATCATCAAGAGAGCTGTTCCAGTCAACCAGGCATCGGGATCTGTGAAGACGCATGCAGGGCACATGATGATGACCGCAAATACAGGGTGCCCGAAATCCTAAGAAGGACAATCGAGTTATCGAGTTGCGGTAATCTAGTGACTTTTTCTAAGCTGGTCAATCGAGCTTCCAATACCCAGACTAGCGATAACCAAAATAACTAGTCAAGACTGGCCCTGCCGACAAGCAAGCGAATCTGTGTTAAGTATCTCGTTATCGAGATCCGGGCGACGAATGGATCGTTAGCGAGCGGGCGACGAAAGGTGCTGGCGATTGGCTTGTCAGCTCAAAAATGATAGATGACGATGAAGGTGGCTGGTAAGCTTGCTGGCTTAATGCTGACCATGTCAGTGATCAAGCTTCATTTCTCTGTACGTGTGCGTGTCTAGCTGCTTCGTTGTATCATGCATGTCTAGTTTCCATGTGATATTATGTATGTCTAGTTTCCATGTGAAATTATGTATGTCTAGTTTCCATGTGATATTATGTATGTCTAGTTTCCATGTGATATTATGTATGTCTAGTTTCCATGTGATATTATGTATGTCTAGTTTCCATGTGATGTGTGTCTAGTTTCCATGTGATATTATGTATGTTTAGTTTCCATGTGATGTGTGTCTAGTTTCCATGTGATATTATGTATGTCTAGTTTCCATGTGATATTATGTATGTCTAGTTTCCATGTGATGTGTGTCTAGTTTCCATGTGATATTATGTATGTTTAGTTTCCATGTGATGTGTGTCTAGTTTCCATGTGATATTATGTGTGTCTAGTTTCCATGTGATATTATGTGTGTCTAGTTTCCATGTGATATTATGTATGTCTAGTTTCCGTGTGATATTATGTGTGTCTAGTTTCCATGTGATATTATGTGTGTCTAGTTTCCATGTGATATTATGTGTGTCTAGTTTCCATGTGATATTATGTGTGTCTAGTTTCCATGTGATATTATGTGTGTCTAGTTTCCATGTGATATTATGTGTGTCTAGTTTCCATGTGATATTATGTGTGTCTAGTTCCTCAAGATATTCAACTGTGTTTTAATCACGAGGACTTCCTGGCTGAAATTTTCCCATAGCGGGCAGCTCACTGACGTTTTTATATTAATGGCATCGCAAGAGTGGCAAAAGGGATTATAATCCAACACACCATTCTCCACTTCCTTAGAAGTTACAGTTAGAACACGTCTCCTCCCTACTGTACCCTGATGTATAAAGAATAATTGTGAGCGGGGGGGGGGGGGGGTTAAATTATGATGCCCTATATTATCTTCTAGTGGGCGTTTTGCCAGTTCGACAACAGCTAGACAAACTGTACGTTGTATGGCCTTGCTGCAGTGTTCCCATTGCCAGTTCGACAACAGCTAGACAAACTGTACGTTGTATGGCCTTGCTGCATTGTTCCCATTGCCAGTTCGACAACAGCTAGACAAATTGTACGTTGTATGGCCTTGCTGCAGTGTTCCCATTGCCAGTTCGACAACAGCTAGACAAATTGTACGTTGTATGGCCTTGCTGCATTGTTCCCATTGCCAGAGATGTACTCCAATAATAATATATTGTATATGTTGTTCCGTGTGCTTTAGGTAAAAATAAACAACAATAAAGATTCAGCACCAAACAAAATTATGTATTGTTTTAACGGTGACAATTCACATAATGGAAAGTTAGCCTAAAAGGGAACAATTTTGTGGAAGCCAGTTAGCCTTAAAAAGAACAATTATGTGGAAGCCGGTTAGCCTTTAAGGGAACAATTATGTTGAAGCCGGTTAGCCTTTAAGGGAACAATTATGTGGAAGCCGGTTAGCCTTTAAGGGAACAATTATGTGGAAGCCGTTTAGCCGTTAAGGGAACAATTATGTGGAAGCCGTTTAGCCTTTAAGGGAACAATTATGTGGAAGCCGTTTAGCCTTTAAGGGAACAATTATGTGGAAGCCGGTTAGCCTTTCAATTAACAATTATGTGGACGCTAATACCAACGGGTAAAACACCATTGTTATCTACTTCTAGTAATCTGTATTCTTCTGGAAGGAAATCCCTCTCGGGTGTTATATAGCTATCAACTCATTTTGAAAAAAAAAAGGATTTTCATTTCTTAAATAACATTAAGGCACTATTACTTTGAGTACATTCTTCGTATTTGAAGGCTTCTCATCTAGTTAGCCATTAGGTTAACAACTATGTTGAAGCCAGTTAGCCTTTAAGTTAACAATTATGTGGAAGCTATTTAGCCATTAAGTTAACAATTATGTGGAAGCCATTTAGCCTTTAAGTTAACAATTATGTGGAAGCTATTTAGCCTTTAAGTTAACAATTATGTTGAAGCTATTTAGCCTTTAAGTTAACAATTATGTGGAAGCAATTTAGCCTTTAAGTTAACAATTATGTGGAAGTCAGTTAGCCTTTAAGTTAACAATTATGTGGAAGCAATTTAGCCTTTAAGTTACCAATTATGTGGAAGTCAGTTAGCCTTTAAGTTAACAATTATGTGAAAGCCAGTTAGCCTTTAAGTTAACAATTATGTGGAAGTCAGTTAGCTTTTAGGTTAACAATTATGTGGAAGCCAGTTAGCCATTAAGTTACAAAATAAATCGAAGCCGCTGAGGAGAGATCTCAGAGACAAATGATAAGAAGATAAAATGCGTAACTAAGATGGTTTGTAAGGAAATTATTTTATAAAGCGAACTAATTACATGCACTCTTCAATATGTGGTTATGTCGAGATATTGGAACATTGGGAGTATATTATGGAAATGAATAAATTAGAAGAGGAGAGGACGGCAGAGAGAGAGAGAGAGAGAGAGAGAGAGAGAGAGAGAGAGAGACAGGGAGAGAGAGAGAGAGAGAGAGAGAGAGAGAGAGAGAGAGAGAGAGAGAAGATGCCCAACTGTTCAGCATCGTGGCATGGTGAATCACCTGTGTCAGAGATGACTGAAAGTGCACGAGACGGAAGACTTTGGAAAGACATCACCACCAACGCCAAACGGCACGGGATATAAGAATAATAATATAAACGGCGGTGAAAATATCCTGATACCCTGTGAAAGAATCAACAGCTGCCTATGTGTGTCTCCATTTAGACTGTCAGTGTTCACTGTGTGCGCCAACAACCACACCCGAATGTCTTGTTATCATCCAAACAGACGGGAGAAAAAGTCTCCAACACGGCTCATAATACTTGAAGATGGCGGATCTATCAGCTTGGCTTCCATATCAAAGCAGCCTACTACTTTCTGTGTGTTGGTATCTGTGAAGCGCACGTTTGCTTGGTACTCGCCCTGGACACAAGAAGAAATTGTTTCATTATTTTGTTTTAGACAAGAAACATCTGGTGGAACATAGAAGGGAGGGAGGGGTATTGTTTGTGACACGAAACATATCAAATGGATTATGGTGAAAATATTGTATTTGTTTGCGACATGGAACATCTAGAGTAGAACATTGCATAAATAAAGAATTTGTGACCTGGAGCATCTAGAGTAGAACAATGTATAAAATAAAGAATGTCTTTGTGACATGAAAAATCTAGAGTAGAACATTGTATAAATAAAGAATGTGTTTGTGACATGAAACATATCAATGGTGAAAATATACTATTTGTTTGTGACATGAAAAATCTAGAGTAGAACATTGTATAAATAAAGAATGTCTTTGTGGCATGAAACATGTCAATGGTGAAAATATACTGTTTGTGACATGGAAAATCTCGAGTGGGACATAGTAAAAAAGGATTTGTGACACGCAACATATCAAGTGGGACATGGTGGAAATAAAGTATTTGTTTGGCTTATAAATAATCTGGTCTGGAGACAATCTTCCTTTCAGTTTTTCCAAATCTAAAATTAGTAGTCGGGGTCTTGCTCAACTTTATGATAAGTATTCCAAAACAATTTTGATTGCCTTGGCACCTTGAACTGTTTGATGTTTCACTTATAAAACTGTGTGTCCTTTTCTCGCTGACTGGATTTCAAGTAAAAAGTGAACTTCCTATCTGTTGATGGATTGCTGAAGCAGCATAAACCAACGACTGTGACCTTTCGCCTGATCGCCCACGTCATTGATTCCGCTCAGATTGTCCATTGTACATGTTGGCTAAGCCACCAAATGGAAATACATGAGACAAAACAACACCAATAAAACAAACAAATCATAATACTATACTAATACAATAAGAGACTTACCGCGAGGATGGGAAAATTGATACCAAAAAAGCTGCTGTCGACGCGGAAAGAATAGTGGGGCAAGGTGTAGGTTCCCGCGGGGATCGGACATGAGCAACTGATGTTCATTTCTTTGAAAATTCTAGGACATCCCTTTGTGGCCAGATTCTGGAGGTAACTGCAGACGTCTGGGTGGGTGCTAAATAACCAGAGGAGGCAAAAAGTTTATCATATTGGTATACATTCATGTGCATCAAGAGCATCATTATAGTCATTTGTATAAAATGATGCATGCGCGCGCCCACATACACACACACACACACACACACACACACACACACACACACACACACACACACACACACACACACACACACAAGTTACCTAAGACATGTTTGGAAGGAATTTTAAAGGCTTTAAATATGCAAATCAGACAAGAGATCAAGCAAGACAATGTATCCAATTTTATAAGAAAGCGCCGCTAGAACTAAATCATCCATGCACTCAGAATGGATGAGACAAGACTTCTTCTCCATCAAGTCCTCATGTGGACACCGGAAGGGAACAGAAAACGGGGAAGACCAAGAGAGACTCTACGTAGAACCATCATGAGAGAAGTCTTAACCATGAGCCTAACAAACATCACAGACCTAAAGCAGGTGGCAACGAACAGCCAGACAGGAAGAGCAAGACCTATGCCTGTGCGCCTCTCTAGGCCCAAGAGGAAAGACTAACAGAGGTGAGATAATCGGCTGCACCACACCACAGGCCTGCTACTGAAGTAGTCGTTGAAAGACGTTGTAGCTCTAATGTGACTCTCACGGTTCTCTGAAACGCATGCATTCGATGCCTGCGCGAGGGATTTTAAATAAAACCAACCTTTTAGAGCGCGGAGAAAGCTGAGAAAAGTGAAGACAAGGATGCTTCTAGCAAAGTGGCAAGCGTCACTGGAAAGATCACGGGTATTGAGCATACTTTGGATATTTGTCCCTGGTTATGCCGGCTTGGTGGGTAATGAACAGGCAGACAGATTGGCTGGATCTGCACCAATGGGTGGTGAACTGATGCATGGCAGGGCAGATGTTGTCAAGGCCCTTTGGGAACAAGTAACGGAATCAGCAGAGAAACGAGATTATTATGGCCTGAAGAGAATGAGGCACCTGAGTGTAACCAGAGGGTTTGGCCGCCGACTCACTACTCAGAGGAAAGGCGAAAAGGACCTATAACCAGACTGTGACCGGTAGCATCAGTATTGGAACTCTGCGCTGGTTGCTGAAGATAAGGACGGAGCAAACATGGGAAGCCCAGAGTGCTGTGGTGTCAGTTCTTGACTTAACTAACTAACTAACTAACTAGCGCGAAGTAAAAAGCTGAATTATTCCGTTCTGGTCAATCTCAGAACAGCGTTCTATCGGAGTATGCTCCGCAGCCAGTGAATGAAATGGGATGAAGACTAGTTCTAGCAAACCCAACCTGTGGTAACATTTGATTCAGTATTAACTATAAACTGAAAACATCCAGAATCATTTCAACAGATGCCAACACAGGGTCGAGAGATCTAGATAGACACCACATACCATGATCCTATGTCGTTGAAGCAAGGAATGGTTATCCATCCAGGACCTAGCTTTCTTTTGACGACGACTTC